>JAPVRG010181799.1:4864-16251 GCA_029783565.1 Rhagoletis cerasi | reverse complement strand
TTTAATGTAATTGGCGTCTGCGGTTCGCAAGTGTGAAATTTATCTGTCATGGTTTTAAAATTTCGATATTCATATTCATTATTTGTACGCTGTGCGATTAATGCTTCCTTCGAAACCACAAACAATGATTGCTTCTGATATTTGCCTTATTAACTTTTGTATGCAATTTTCATTTCTCATGCTGAGTATTGCTTTCTCAGTGTCTTTTTTCAATCTAGAAACTCTCATCCGGCCGTCGCTGTACGAACTTTTGCTTTGGAAAAGTTTGACAGCAGTTAGATGGTCGTAGAAGTAGTTGAGGGATTTGCGGGAAAGGTTAACTTTGTTGGTGTTGCCAGATGAGAAAAAAATGTGCAATGGATGATGAAAGAAGTAGTCTGAGTGGAACATATATTGCGGGTTTGAAGTGTGTACTGCGGAATAGTTGCAATGAGGTTACTGCAGAGGCCGGAACCTTAGAAAGTCGAATCTTTTCGCGTTATGCCTTCTTCAGGAGCTACTTAAACTGGTAGGCCGAGTGAAAGCTCTTTACAGTGCGCGTTCACAAATGAACTGTATGGGTGCCTTTTCCTTCCATTAGAACGATTGTGCCTTGTTGGTTCTGTGTTTAGTTTTCAAGCGAACCATTTAGTGCCTATGGAACCGCTCCACACAGTTGTATCGCTTTCATTCGAAAGTTAGTTTAAAACTTTTTCCTTTTGTTTCTTTTATGCAATGCTTGGTGCCACCAATGCCGCGTCGGTCCCTTTTTTCTAATGCTTATTAAACTTTAATGACACCCCAAATTTCTACGAAGTCTTCTCTCGCACACGCTGGCAACGCAACTTTGTCAACACTGCGTTAGCGCATCAACGAGACATTTTGCATGCGGTCAAGCGTGCTGCGAATGGTCGGTCGAAAAGTTCCACTGACATTGTCATTGTATGCCATTCGAATTACCAGCTGAGACTGCCTTGCATTCCACACTCCTCCACAGCTCTCGAAACTAATGCTTATGCCTCGGCTCCACTTTTAAAAAGTACTACACATAGCACTCACGCTCGCCTGCTTTAGGTCCACAATACAACCCACTTCACTTGGCTTTTGCTGCTGAGTGGCTTTAATGTTGCCACAAATTCTATGCAACAATTATTTGCGAGTCAACAACAGCAGAAAACTTTTTGAAGTTGTATATTTTGAAGTCTCCTTGTTGTTTTTATTATTATTGTTCTGCCTGCCCTATAACGGTTGGGTATGAATTTGTGGCTGGCACAGCGGTTGTACGACTGTCTAGCGCCCGCTGGGTGAGCCGATAGCTCTAGAGATTAGTTTTGCGTGCGGCAGCTAGTGAGTTGGTGCGGCTGCTGGTGTGGGCGCCAGTCTGTCAGTCAGTCAGTCAGTCAAGCAGTTGGTCCAAAAAGTTGGCAATTTCAAATGCCATTTTAAATACTTTATAATTCGTTGGTTGGCCAACTACAATGACTACTTACTAACGTTCTCAAATGTTTTCAAGTGGTGTTTGTGGCCTTGTGTTTTTGCCGTGCTGTTGCCTTCATACAGCTGAGCTGCTTGGCTCGGTTGCTTGTTGGTCGAGTAAGTTTTTCGCTCCATCTTCCCTGCGAGCGGCCTTAAACTATTTTGCAACAAGCGAGCAAAGAAATATTTAGTTCTCTGCTGAGCGTGTGTGGGTGTATGTGTTTAAATTGCGAATTTCGGCTTGCCGTTTGTGAATTTGGCACAAAAGTTCCAGTTGCAATAAATTGATTTTCACGCTTTTGCGGTGCAAGTGGTTGGCAAGCAGGCGGGCAGTAGGTCAATAAAGGGCAATGAAATTCAAACGGCTACAATTCTACGCTGGACGGTAAGGCAACGGTCGATTGTGAGAGTTTTTACTTTAAACTTTTTCTGTTTTTTTCTCCTGCACTTGCCCAAAATAATTGCAGCAGTCCTTGGCTAGTGCACTTCCGAAATGGACACTTCATTTGAACGATGAGCTTTTTGGTAAGTTTTAAACTGTTTTCTCAACTTCTTTGCCAAATTTAATAACCTTCGCTTTCATTACAGCTCGACTACGCAAAGCCTGAATTTTCGCCGCACATTCACCACTTCCGCTCGGCTACTACAGGGAGCTACTGCTTTTGTGCAAATAAAATCCGTTCATTCAAATAAACCGACTCCCTTCTGTACACCCAAGCGCATATGAAGGCGCTGCGCTACAGCTTTGAACGCTTTAGATAGCTAAGCAGCATGCAGGCCAACGACAGGAAGTGAATAGGATAATGGTACAAAAGTTTTCAATAGAGTCGAAAAGCAACTTCCGTGATGTCGAAAATAAAATAAATAAAAAGAAAAAAAACCTATGCACACAACAAAAAAAAAGGCAACACAGACCACAAGCAAGCAAGCAAAAAAAAAGTAGAGCACACTCAGCGTGGCAACCCACTTTGAATGCGCAAGGAAGGGACGTACTGAAATGGGCAGCAAAAAAAAAATCAATGTGGCACAGCTAAGCTAACTGCTGCCTGTAAACTGATAAAAAAATAGGTGGCATTGTGGCTATGGTAAACTAGCAATCGGCATGCACCACAGAGAGCAAGCTGCAGCGGAAATGCGGGAATAGAAAATGGCAGGCGTGTAGATGCGATTGGCTTGGCTTAGGAAAAGCAAAAAAAGGAGTAGCAAAAAAGGGGTAGTAAAAATTTTAAGCAAAAAGCTAAAAAAAGTAATAAAAAAATGGTTAAGCAGCGCCTGACGAAGTGGCACAAGAGTGGAATCTACTGGTCAGCTAACAAACCCATACAAACGCAGGCACAGTTTGGTATCAGCGCAAGCGCGGTAGTCGAAGCTAAGCCAGCAAAGTCAACGCTATATGGCCCGTATGGTAACTCTTGCGCGAATCGACAACAACAATACACATGTATATGTATGTTGTCAAATATTATTATTTGTGTTTTATTATTTATGTTTTGTATTTGTGCTAGTTGTCGTTCCAGCCAAAAGTTTATGCGCCTATATATACATAGATAACAAGCTCAAAACTTTGCTGACATGGCTGGCGAGTTGGAGGCGAATTTTTTTGTGTACTCGGTTTTTTGTTTCATTTAAAAGAGTTGCAGTTTTGACGTGAAGTTAGTGGTTTCTAGAATGAAATATGAACTCTCTTTGACATGTGGTTGCCATATCGGCGAAATTGTGTTAAAGTTCAATGCATTAAGCGGATATGGTGTGAGTCACCACACATTCAGCAAGTGGAATGAAGTGACAGTTTTAGAGCATCAAACGCTGAAGCTGAAATTTTTCGAAATTCAGCTGGATAAAAAAGGCGGCAATAAACATACATATTTTCGCTGAACACTGATTAAAAAAAAACTTAAAAAATTTGGTAGTAGTACTTTAATGTATTCGCATAGATTTGGATATAGAAGCTAAGGAAAAGCTGTGACTGTTCTCTGAATCACATGGTCAATTCGAGTAGCAAAGGAGTATCGTGTCACCTCTCACTTTAACACAAAAACGAAGAAGATAGCGCTTGCTGCTCCTTACTGAAAGTGAATACCGGTTCGGTTACCCGTCCTTTCGCACAATGTGCCTTATAGTGGTCCACATATGCTAGAAACCATTGCTTGCATTTTCCCTGATACGCAAAAATTTTTCAGGTAAAAGTGTCACCGTTTTTGAAATTTTGAAATTTTTTGGAATGTGAAATGTATTCTCACAGCATGTAAATTAAAAAAAAATTAAAAATTAAAAAAAAAATTTTAATCAATTTTTTTTTGATATAGTTCTTAAATTCAAAAAAATTTCAATATTTCAAAAACGGTGACACCTTTGCCCGACAAATTTTTGCTTAACAGGGAGCTCACCTCCCACCTACCTTCTCTTCAAGTTTGGCAGGTTACTTCAGGGACACCCTGTATATATAGGGATCGATAATTAATGAGGAAAGCATAACGGTACCTATGTATATATATATAGGGTGTCCAAGAAGTACCACAACGAACTTGATGAGAAGATAGATGGTGGGATGAGCTCCCTGATGAGCACAAATTTTTCAGGTAAAAGTGTCATCGTTTTTGAAATATTGATATTTGTTTGAGTCGAAAAAAATCGGGCCTTTTCATGTATTTTCTTTAACTGCATGTACAATTTTTTTTATTTACATGCTGTTAAGAAAAACACATGAAAAGGCCCGACTTTTTTTAAATTAAAAAAAGGTTTACAATTTTAAAATTGTGTCATGGTATTTCTTGGACACCCTGTATATAGTACGCTAAAAGATTTTTTGTCCCGGTCATCAGATGCAACAGTGAGGTGTCAAATTAAAGGGCTTGGTCTGCAGATGTGCAAACCGGTTTTATTTTTTCCAAAAGAGTTGCCACCTCTTAAAAAATTAAACTCAAATTATTTAATAATCAATCAGATCCGCGCCGTTCGTACAATTTTTAAAAATGACTTGAAAAATTAAAGGGCTTGGCCTGTAAATGTGCTTTAAGGTTTTATTTTTTCTAAAAGAGCTGCCACCTTTTAAAAAGTCAAATTCAAATTATATAAAAAGTTGAATCAATTATTTCAATATGGGTATCAATCGAAATGGTTTAGAAAAGGCTTTATTTCTTAACTACATGTAGGAGGGTTGCCACCTGTATATAAAATTAAATTAAATTTTATTTAAGGGGGTTAAATTATTGAAATACATATGTTTTACAATTTCGGTGTCAGCCGAAAGAAGTTTAAGAAAGTTGTAGTTCGAACGTATTTTGAAGGGTGTTGCCACCTGTTTCAAAACTCGAATTTAATTAAATTATTCACAAGTTATACGAAATATGAAAATATGGGTGTCAAAGGAAAGAATTTTGAGAAACTGGACGTTTATAATATTTTTGAGGTGTTTGAAGAGGGTTGCCACCGGCTTGAAAATTTAAATTCAAAAGTTTTTAATAAGTTAAATGAATTCTTAAAAAGATGGGTATCAATCGAAATGGGTTTGAAAAACCTTTATTTATAAACTATATTTCGAAGGGTTGCCACCCGTTTGAAAAATCAAATTCTACTCGAATTAAGGTATTAATTAGTTAATTGAAATATGTTTAAAAATGCGGGTGTTAGACGAAAGAGATTTAAGGTTTTAGTTTTAACATTTAGAATATTTTTGAGGTGTTTGAAAAGGGTTGCCACCGGCTTGAAAATTTAAATGCACATTTTTTTAATAAGTTAAATGAATTATTACAGTGTGGGTATCAATCGAAATGGGCTTGAAAGGGCTTTATTGCTGAGCTACATTTAGGGGGGCTGCCACGTGTTTAAAAATCATTTTCAACTTAATTCATCAGTTAACTGAAATATGTATCACAATGTCAGACGAAAGAGATATAAGAAGAGTTTAGTTTAATAATACGTCTGAAGAGGGTTGCCACCTGCTTGGCCTGTTGATGTGGATTGAGGTTTTATTTTTTGAATTTATATTTTTTCTAGCGGTATAGGGTGATTTGAAATTTGACTAAAAATTTCAATATTTTTAAGGTTTTTGGAGAGCGTTGCCTTCTGTGGAAAAAGTAAAACTCAATTTTGAACTCATATAATGAAAAAGGCAAAAAGAGCAACATCAAGTGTGTATATTTGGAATCCAGGAAAGCTAAATTGTGGCAATTTTTAATCTCTTAGCATAAAAAAATGCAACTTCCATAAAAATCGTTCCAAAATCTTGCACTAATCGATTGATGGTAGGCTTACTTCCGCGTACGACCGACCACCCAGCCAAATGCTCATTTTGAAAAAAGAAAATATTTTGAAGAGCAAGTTTTGGAAACCTAAATTTATTTGATTTTCTCTTTTCATTTCTGAAAATTTTTGTTCCTTTCTTTAATTTTTCCTCAACTTCATTTCCATATCAAAAAGCTGACAAAACTTTGCAGAGATTAATGCGAGTTAATCTTTTTGGCAATTTAATTCGCATGCAAGCAAAGCTATTGCCATGTCTGGGATATGCATAAAGTTCTTGTGTGCAATAGTTTAGCTTTCTTTTCTCAGCCTCATTTACTCGCAACTCATTCGGGACGCTTGCTTTTGACATATGCACATATGTACTGTGTTATGCCAAAGGAAACTTATGCCTTTTCTTGCCTGTTTCTTGGTGTTTCATCATTTCTAGCATTCAAATGTCGGAAACAATGTTGCAAGTAGGTTTGTGCGCAATTGTTGTTGCGCAAATTTGTTGAAATGCCAACAAGCAAAAAGTTTTGTGCGAAATTATTTTATGATTCGTTGTTTGACTTGTGAACATGTGTCGGAGGGGGTACTACGCGCCGAGGGCGTGCATATGAAATGAAAAGTGTGTAAACGAGTGAGAAATTAGTTTTGAAAAGTATGACGAGCGTAAGTACAACTAGCAATGAAACAAACAGCGCGTAACAGGGGGGTGGGGAAAGTATGCGCCAAAAGAAATGAGTTTCAGGGGATTTGTTATGAAAGGTTTGCTGTTTTGTTTGAGGATATGAAAAAAAAGCCAGCCATTCAGCGACCGCTTTGTAGGTCAAACAGGCAGACTAACGTTCGGGGAAGGCAAAAGAACATTGCAGTATGAGGGGAAGTACGATTTTTTTTTTAGAAAAAAGTTTCTATCAAGACTCGGGTTCATTTACATAGATTGAAAGGAAATCAGTTTTGATATATCGTTAACTGTCGAAAAATTTCGATAGCTCATGGCTCCATAAACTCGATAACTTCATACATTTGGATTAAAAGATACATTTCGATAACTTGATAAATTATGATAAGACGATACATTTTGATAACTATCACAAAATTTCGATAACTGGATAAATTTCGATTACTCGATACATTTCGTAATTCCATAAATTTCAGTAACTAATAATTTTCGATAACACGATAAATGTCGAGTCCATACATATGTAGAGCGGCTATTACCTTGAAAGAGGAATTAGCAAACGCTTCTTCGAGAAGGTTTGGTTTTGGCCTTTTTTGTTAAACTCAACTGGAGAAAAAAAATTTGTGCACTTGATTCAACTAAATCGTAATACAAAATGTTTACAAGGTTAATGGAAAAGGGGGCAAAGATTAGCGTATCGCTGCATACAGACTAAGTTCTATTTCCTTGAAGTTCTAATGGCCTCATAATTATGTTTGTGTTTACTAATATATTAAAATTTTTTAAGAGCACTCACTTACCCCTCAAAAAAAAAAGCAGCATTATAATGGCCTTACAATGAAACTGCAATAAAGATAAATAATAAAAAAAATCTTTTATTTACTTAATGTCTCCAACTAACATAAAACTAATTGAAATACGAGGTTAAGCGCAATGCTTTTTCCCCGGTTAGCCTTGTGCTACACTAAATAAAGCATAAACAAGTTTTGTGTTTGCGAGTACATTAAACCCCGTAATAAAAAGTTTATGAACTTTCCATATGCGTACATTTTCGTGACAGATAATCACTTATTAGGCTAGAGCGCATAACAAAGAAAAGAAAAAAAAACAAAAAAAAAACGCATTCAAAACAAAAGTAGATATACAAGATTGGGTAAAAAAAAACACAGTGATAGCGAAAGTATCCATTTTCAAGCGCGAGTGCGCGCTAATGACAGATGCCAAAAATTTTTAATAGAAACCTGTATGAAAAAGAAATGGCTTTGACAAAAACAGAAAAGTAAAAGCAAACTTACTGACATTAGTAGCTAAGTAGCTACTCTCTGTGCAACACAGAGCAACAGCTGCAACGAATTGGCGGCAAGTGGCGGCAGGCGATGGCGACAATTGCCACAGTAAGTAAACCACTTTCATTTGCGCGCTTTACTGACGGCTTGTTGTTATAATCAGCTCAGCTTGATTAGGCCGAAAAGAAGCTGACTGGTGATTTATGAAATTAGACGATGGGTAACATACAACACTATCTGTTGTGTCAAGTAAAAGGAAAAGTTAAAAAAATTGCGCAAATGGTGATTCAAAAAATAATATTAAACGAAAGTCTGGATACGTGCATATGTGTGTGTAGGCTTGTACAACTACGCTTCTCCTTTCCCTAAACAGATACAGGCAGACAGTTATTTTTAGAAGATTAGCTATTTGGATAAGTCCGAAGGGACACTTTAATTTGAAGATATTTTTGTATGGAATTATCGATATAACTATTGATAACATAACCGTTATCTTTATCGAAGGCATATTTTTGATGAAATTATCGATATATTTATCGATAACATTACCGATATACATACATATTTATCGATAACATTACCAATATATGTATATGTCGATATCGTTATTGTAATATTTATCGATACTGCTCTCGTTATTTTTAGATTTCCATTTATCGACAAAATAATCGACAAATCTATCGATACCGTTGATACAGACAGTTGTTTTGAGATTACATATTTATAGATATACATACATATATATCGACAACATTATCGATATATTTATCGATAGCATGACTGAAATACTACTCGATATTGTTCTTTGTAATTGTACATGCGCACTTATCGAGAAAATAATCGATATATTTATCGATACTGTTGATACAGCCAGACAGCTATTTTGACCGGAAAAGTTAGAAAGGACACTTTAATTAGAAGATATTTTACGATGGATTTATCGACATACATACATATTTATCGGTGCGTTTATTGATACTATATTTTTGGATGGAATCATTGATAAAGTTATCGATAACATTACCGATATGTTTATGAATATCGTCAAAGACATATTTATCGATACTGATTTTGGTGTTTCTACAAGACCATTTATCGGTAAAATAATCGATACATTTATTTAAGCGGTTTTAAAAAAGTAATCGATAATTTTTGGAAATGTTTTTTTTTCAAAAATAATGCAGATGCATTTATCGATATTAGAAACGATATCACTTTTATCGATAACTAACATTGAATATATATAAATAGTATAGTTCTCAGACTTGTATTCATATCGAACTAATAATCGAGAAAATTTGTAGTTTGTCAAAGACGAAGATATATTCCATAAATCAAGATATACTACATAAGAGTTTATTGAAACTTCGGCGGATTCGACCTCAAATATTCTAGGGTCGTATGCTGGGTTCCAATAGAGCAGAACTTCTACAGGACACGAACACCGCGATAGACATCCATCCGAGCCTTGTATCCATGGAATCATTACGTTCTCTGCACCAAAAATTTATGGGTGGCTTGAAAACGGGCAACTTTACAACGTCGAAGTAAAACCGACGCAAACGGCGATACAAACTGACAGAATCCGTAGAATCTAAGTTCCGACACCATTACTTGAGAAGCGCAGTTGTAGTATTCCTAATGATTTCTATCAGTGCTCTTTCGTAAAGAAAATCAGAAGAAAAGCGAATTTCACTCATCCAATTTTTTGTAATAAAAAGTGCTTCCCTCTACTTTTTAAAAAAGTTTCATGAGGCCATCCACTTTGCAAATCCAAACGACCGCATTTTCTTCTCCAACCTCGAGCTGACCTCTGCTGAAATTCCACCGAATCTGCGCATGTACGCCTCTTAGCTCATTGACCTCCGAGTCTCTGCAGTGGCTGCCACTGCAGCTTCAATACAGCCGCTATTTAGCCGCACTTTAAAGCCTTCAAAAGATTTAAACTCTTTCGAAATCACTTTAAGCACACTAAGCGATTTATCACCAAACAGTCGTTGTACGCAGCGGGCGAAAATGGCTAGTAAAAATTTCAAGTTCAACGCCAAAGCACACGCAAGAGCCCAAAGTATTATGCCATGGTTGTACAAACATTAAAAACAATAATAGTAAATAGAAGCGGTGGCAGCTGCGCACAATTACGCACTTGAACAGCGCAGAACAGCAAATACACAAGCGAAAGAGGCGAGCGAAGGAATCAAGGTAAATTAAAAAAAAAAAAGCGAAACACCAAATACTTTGCAACAGCTGCGAGCCGCAGAGCTGCGAATCTCACAAAGTCAAAGCCACGATAAAGCGCACTTGAGCAGCGCCTAAGTCAAGGTTAGACACGGTTCAATTACCTCTGCAGCAACTCCTCTATGCAGATAGCAATGAGGGACGGTCGCGTTGGCTGATGATGGCGGCCAAGCTGGCGCTAATGATAATGACGATGATGGGCAGTGCGCTGATGGTGAGTAGAATCATGATGACGCTGCGCTCTTGACTGGTGCTAGTGACGTCGCAGCTCTGAAGGCAGTTAGACGTTGGCAATCAGCTGGTCAGCCATGCGTAGTCGTCGCCGCTTTTGCTTTTATTTTTTCTGCGTTGCTTTGATTTCTTGCTAAAAGCAATAAGGAGGAAAAAGTAAGCTCTAAGCGGCGCCACTTAAGCGCCCGAAGTTAAGGTTTGTAGCAAAAGAGCGAAAATGAAACATAAATGAAAGAATTTCGCTTAAGCGCTTGACAGCAAAAAAATTTAAGCCGACGCGTCGTGGCTTGGCGCGCAGGGGTCTTAAATCAAATAATATCCAACGAAAAAAAGAAAGAAAATAAAAAAGTAATAAAGCAACGTCAGGCTTGCCAATTGTTGGCAATTGAAATGCAAAGCGCCACTTGCGCTCGAAAAAATATATAAATGTCAAGTGCGCGTCGCGCGTAATCGCAAAAATCAGCACTGCCTGCGTTGGTCACATGCCGGTTATAGAGAAGCGCCGCAAGGTCGGCTTGCTTCTCGTATGCCAAAAAAGGCGAGGAAAAATAATAAAATTTTAGGCAACACAACAAGCAGGTCTCAGCAAAAGAAATTAAAATGAGAAAATGAATAAAGAAATGGAAACGTGCTACTAACTAATCCCTATACCAAAAACTAGTCCCTAGTGTAACAAAGAGTTTTAATGGAGGTCTCAGTTCCAAGTCGTTCGAGAAGCTTGGTAGTTTAATGACCGTTTGATCTACAATTTATATCAATGGAGCCAAGAAACTGAAACCAAGAGAGCCTAATAGTGATCTGCCGAATCCCAGGCAGTGGCAAAAAAGTTCCCCGCCCCTTCAAGTCACAGCAGTGCTAGTCACTTTTTCGAGTTCTGTCTCAACCGCTTTCCTTGTGCACTCGACTGATATAACTTATGGCCCAAAGACATGAACACCCCGCCGTCGTAGATATTGTAAGGAACTTCGACCTTTGGAATGGCCTTTGAAACGGGCGAACTGTGGTCCCTGTGGTCGAGTGAAGTTTTGTTGGAAATAGGTCCTGAAGCTTACTTTTATTACCGACTAATAAATTGCTTATATGTGGTCTAATCAAAGCTGACATTTCCTAAGTTGGAGTTGGTGGAGGGCGCACCTAATCGTTTCCTATTAATTTCTACCCTCCAAACGGGATTGAATGTTGAGGCCAAAGTCGGCTGCCGTGAGTTCAAAAGGATCCGCTTGGTTTAAAATCAGCTGACCGCTGGTGAAAACCAGTTTCAAATACCC
>JAPVRG010181367.1:0-11549 GCA_029783565.1 Rhagoletis cerasi | reverse complement strand
AAGAGTTTCTAACTAAGTCCAGTTTTTGTGAAAACTCATATTTTAATATAGGGCGTAAGAGAAATTAAAAATTCGTCGCCCCAACTTGTTTTATTTCTACCCGTTTATATGTATTCAATGAAACGCAAATTTGTTACACACATAAGTCCAAAAGAGGCACAGAAAATTCAATAAGACCAAAATAGTACGAAATCTTTTAATTAACATCGAACCGTTCTGATTCGCATAGAGTTTTTCTTTGCATTAAACACTCAAATTGTTGTCTTCAAAGCTACTTGAAGAAAATTGTTATAAGAAGTTTTTTCCTCTCCTGTAAAATTTAAGAAAATTGAGTTAGCAAGTTTTCAATCTGAGTTACCGATATGTAAACCTATACGCCAATTACTATATATGTACATATGTATGTACGTATGTACTATATAAAGTAGATAAAACATTCCTGCGACTGTATAAGCGAACGGCCTCTGCAAGGTAAACGGGAAGTTAAACTTGATTAACCAGCTTCTTCGCCGTCTTTTTTGGTAAAAACCGGCCTGTTGGAAAAAACTAAAACTCATGCAATAAAAATACCGAAATAAGTGCAGTGATGTACAAAAACGACGCACCCAACCAAATATGCAAATTACTTACACTCCCATGTACTTGAATAAGGACAGTGCTTTTTCGCTTTTTTTCTTCGTTATTTTTTTTAAATTAATTTCCATTATTTGTTACCCAAAGTATAGTTCATTCTCTGACAAAATCCATACGTTTCCAGAAGTTTCAAACTTTGCAGGAAATTTTAAAAAAATTCATAAAACTTTCTTCAAAATTCCAAACTTTTTCCTCAGAAAGTCTTGTAGCCAATTCAGTTAAAGTATAATAACGTGGAAGTTTGAAGTAGCTACAAATTGCCGTTGACGCCCTTCCGCAATTTTTCCCATATAACGCATTCTCGCATTTTTGCGCATCTAGATGCTCTAGACGCATTTCTGCATCAAAAATAAAATTTTGGAAAAAATTTCACTTACGTTATTTTGGCGGTCAGGGCTCGATATGTACTAAAATTTAAGGGCTACAAACTGCATTCTCAAATAAATTCTGAAAGTTCTGAGAAAAAATTAGAAATTTTGATGAGAATTTTTTGAATTTTTTTTGAATTTTCTAGAAAGTTTGAAACTTGCGCTATATGGTTTTGTTAGAAACTTAACTTTACTTTAGCTGAAAAGTAATGGAAATTAAATAAAAGGAACATAACCCAGAAAAAAAGCGAAAAAGCATTGTATCTATTCAAGTGCATAGGAGTGTATTTGATATTAAATCTTTTTTTTTTGTTTTTAGACTTTCATTTGCGTTGCATAGAATGCAACGAGCTTATTTGCCAATCGCCACTGAAAAGTGACTGGCTGAGATGCAACAGCAACTTCGTTGCACCTACCGTGTGGTATCAGAAAAGGAGCGGCTGCACTCATTTTACGTCGGGAGCCAACAGCGACTGGAAAATCAATCGTTCCGTTTTACAGGTCAAAAAAAAAAAGAAACAAATTGGCAATGTCAACAACTTTCCGCTGGTGTTGTTGTATAAGTACACAAACAGTGGATACACTGCAAAAAATTGTGCAACTAATCTCTAAAGAGGGCAGTCTCGGATTAGCCGTCATGGGGTACGATTGGGCATTAATTAGTCCCCGACCCCTCGAAACTTAATCAACAAAATTTCAAATGCGGATGGCTGGCGACTGAATTTTGATACCGTTCGGGTATAAAGTGGCCCAGTTTTCCTCTTCATAGGACATGGTCCAAAAAAGAGAACAGTTGATCAACAGATCCCTTTTTTCACCGAACATTTGACTAAATATCGTCACAGCGCCAAAAATCTGTTACATAAGTACATACATATATCATTTCATATAAATTCACAGCAATCTTCTAAGAAACACTGTGAAGATTGTTCTGGTTCTTCTGTTTATACAGGGTTACTGTCCTAGGTACTTAAGGGCATTATTATTTAGGTTATTTCTGGTTACATTTGGTTACATGGCATGATGTCCAGAACTTAAAAAAAGTAATTTAAGGAAAAAAAAAATGAGAATTTGTATCAACAATAGGGACGGAATTTGTCAAGAACGGATTATAATGAATAAAAAAGTTTAAATTCTTAAGTTTTTTGTTTAAGTCACGTATGTTTTAAATTGTTTCCTTCTTATGCAATTTTATCCTCCACTTGTTCAGCTTGCAATCTGTCTACAGGTTACTTCTTTAATTCAAGTATTATACCTTTTTGGATAGCTGAAACGGCATACTAGTTTTCAAAATAATTTTCAGAATAGTTTCCATAAGAATTTTCGTTTTTTAATGGTGTGAATTAGGAGACAGTGAAAAATCGTAAATTCAAAACTTTATCAAGCAGTCATTTTTAACTGTCAGAGTTTGGTTAAGTTTCATTGATGATTTTTATTAACTGACATACCCTCTAATTAAAAACAGAAAAAATCGGACCCTTGAACTAACATTGAAAACAAGTGGACGTACAACAAAAAAAATATATATTTTTTTAAATAATCTTCAAAATCGAATATCTGGTAAACGGTTAAGTTTTGGGCATCATGCCATATAACCAAATTAATCAGAAATGGCCTAGATAATAATGTCCTTAAGTATCTAAGACCACATTCCCGGTATTCCTGTATATGGACAAATCTCCGGAGCAGTATGCTTTTAAATTAATTTTATTAATGTCATTTTACTTCTTATAAAAAAACTGCACCATTTTGATAACAAAATTGACGAGTTGTTGTATCTTATCTAATTTTTTTATTTTAATAATGTAATTTAGTTCTTATAAACAATCTAAGTCATTATAATAACAATTTCGACGTGTTACTTTGGGTACTTTTTATATTTTTTTTGAGTATAACTAAAACGAAGACATTCAAAGATCATGGCCAATAGTAATTCTAATATTGGAAAATGCATTAGACGGTGAGGAAAAAATATGTGCTCCTCATTGGAAATAAACTATACCGATTTGAAATCCGTACTCGCAACTATCAAGTACTCAATTGTTATTATTTTTTTTAGATGCATATTACTTACATATTAAAGAATAAAATAAAACTTTTTACATGTATGTGCTTTAAAAAATGTAGAAAATATAACAAACTAGCTGAACCGGCAAACGTTGTTCCGCCATATAAATTATTTCTAGTGAATATCTTGGTTGTTAAATAAAAAATAACGAATTTAATGTAAGTTCTAGTAGTTTACATCGGATTCTCATACCTACCAAACATACACAAAAAATTTCATAAAGATCAATCGAGCCGTTTCAGAGGAGTTCGACCACAAACACCGTGACACAAGATTTTTATATATTAGATATTGTCTGAATATGTATTTGCGTGAATGGCTTCAAATTTCCCTTTTTAATGGCACACTGACAAACTAAAACATAACAATTTGGAGTCAAGCGTGATCGGTAGATAACATTCATAATATAGTTATTTGAAAATGCTAAATACATAAAACAATTTATATCTAAAATATGACCATGAATTTATGTGTGTGTGTAAAAGATTTTCAGATCTTTTGCACAATGCGGTTAGAGAATTTTTAAATATTTACTCAAAAATTATATTTACAATGGATCTTAAGAAAAAATTGGTTTTCCATAACATTCTTGGATATTGGGCGTCGTAACGCCCACGCCTTCTAGAAATATTGCTAACTTTGAGTTTCCGAAAATTACTGTTTTTTACTTATAACTCTTTCAGAATTTAAGGAAAATGAATCACTCAAAAATGTATTGCATCCTCAATGGATTTCAAACAATTTGATGCATAATTTATTTTTGTGCGTTCAAGTTAAAAATTTCAGTTTTTTTTAAAGCTGCAGTAAAAACGGTTAATGATGAAAATAATCAACTTTTAGCTATGACAAAACCAACAAAAAACAAGTAAGGGCAGCACTGTCTTCGGCTATGCCGAAGGCTTAATACCTTTCATGAACATCAAAAAACTTAACTTCACCCTTGATTTCTTTAGGAGCTAAACATTACTTATAATAAATTGATGTACACAAATAGTGGAGTTATATCGCAAAAGCTTATATCTGAACATTCCTTATAGATCACCGATCTTGTATGATTAATTAGTAAGTAGCTCACCAAATTGTTCGGGTTTATATCTGAACAATCAGTTTTATGGGAGCTATATGTTATAGTGATCCGATCTTTGCCATTTCCACTTTAAGTATTCTGTTGACAATTAGTGAAAACAGTGCAAAATTTCAAGTACTTGGCTGCATAAATAAAGGAGTTATAACTAAAAATTTCATATCTGAACAATCAGTTGTATGGGAGCTATATGTTATAGTAGTCCGATTTTACCGGTTCCGACAAATGATTAATATATTATAAAAATACACTCACTCACCAAATTTCATTCGGATATCTCGAAAACTGAGGGACCAGATTGTATACAAACAGACGGGCAGACGGACATGGCTAAATCAACTCAGCTCGACTTTCTGATCATATAAGTACACATTTTGATGGGTCTATCTCTTCTTATTCTGGTACTTACAAACATCGGACCAAAGTTATAATACCATTTCATGCTCATAAAAAGGTATAATGAGTTGTAAAGTCATGCAGACGTAATCATAAGTTCGTTTTCTTTAAAGAAGTTTCTATTTGAGTATCCTCATACAAAAATTACTTTGAATACACTTTCTTCCTGCACTTCACAGATGCTTTTTGAATTCAGGGCAAATAAAAGGAAGACCGAAATTTTATATTATCATTTTGATGTTATGTCTGACGGAATTCGAATATGGGAATAAGAGAATATGTAAACAAATAAGAAAGTATGTAATGACAAATAAAGTAAATAAATAAACATGTAAAAAATTAAAAAATACGTTAATTTTTTTTTATTGATATTTTATGTTCAAAAGTATTTAGTTACAAGTTAATTGACACCTATTGCAGGGGTATCCAGGTCTGACTTTTTTCAGACATCGCCCCACAAAATTAGTTAGTTTTTTTCGAACGAAATATACAGTTAATGGTTAGCACTAGTGTTCGCGTAAACAGACTTAAGTTAGGTATAAGCTAACGTCACTCCCTGTAGGGATGGTTCCGGAGATTTGCGCATATGTACTTACATTTATTTTTTGGACTCAAAAATAGAGTGAAAAATGTAGGTACATTATTTTCATCATTATACTGTGTATAGGTATATGTCTTTTAGCAAAAGATTCTGGAAATATCCATCCATTTCTTATAGCGAGGCTTCACTGTGGAAGCATAAGAATACCAAATCTTCAAAGTATGAGATTTATTGGCATCTTTTGAGCAGTCTTGAAAGCACTTCCATCTAAATTAAATAAGGTGTTTGTCTCTTTTGTAAAAACCTGGAATTATTTGAGAAAATATAGTTCATTTCTCCGTTAAGGATCCTCTATGGTCATCCGTAATCTTTAGCCGTCCAAACAGCAGCATCCATTTGGTATTATTGTTATGTACATCGTTTTGCTTAGCACAATTAGTTAGAGTACTCACCGTAATGCAACAAAAGCCAAGTTTCATTGTATTAATAAATATGTACATACACACGTACATTTATGCGCCCAATATGTATATTTACATATATTACAACTTTTCGCTCAACAAGCAACAGCTATTCTACTTCTGAGAATTGGGGGGCTGGCTAACCATTTCCATCTGTGTGAAGTGAGTCTTTTGTAGCCATGCTGCTGCTGCTTATTTGAGTACCGGCAATGCGGCGTTGGTAATTTTCGAGCATGTCATAGCAAGACTCTAAGCCACATTATCCCGCTCAAATTATGACAGGATGACCGAATAGAGCTGCATGAGTGCCTGTCAGGTGTCTGGAATAGTGGACGCGCCTGCTGGCGGCAAGTGGCAAGTTTCAAGGCGCACGTGGACAGTGACATGCAGTGAGTGGCGTGCGCTGCTGCGTGTATTTTTGATTTGAATTTAGCGTTAGGCATTTGCACTTGCTTTTATGTTCCTACGAATTTATAACCTCCTCCTTTTTCGGAGTCGGTTAAAAATAAAAAAATATTCAATAAAACTGTTAAAATACAAAATCTTTTTAGAAGATAATAAACGAAAAATAAGTGCAAGAAACAATCGTTTAAGTAAATACATAAATAAATAATTGGCGCGTACACAGAGAAAAAATTACCTAATAAAGCACAAAAATAATAAGATATCTCCATTTTTATCTAAGCAGACAATACTCTGAAATTCAGAAAAAATTATTGATAAAATCGATAAAAACTCTTCAAAACAATTTTTTAAGCTTTGGCTTAAAAATTGAAAAAGAAGAAAAACTTCGCTTACTAGGCATCAAACTAGGGAATTACTAACCATATGCAATTCAGTAGATATTCTTTTTGAAATAACGAAAAAAACTTCTAACAGAAGAAGTATCTTATGACAGAAGATTTTTTTGTTTTAAAAGAATTGTCTCAGAAGGAAACGAATATTTTCTGTAAGAACTGTAGTTTTTTATTAAAAAAATAAACAAGAAATTTTACCTTCTTACAAGCTTTTATTTAACTTACTATGTATGTACCAGGGACCGAAAATAGTAGTTATTCTTTCCAAGAGTTAAACTTGGCCAGATATTTTTTAAGCCCGAAATAAAAGTCCTTTCCGGATAATAATCAAACCGCTTATCCAAATTTAACAAATTTGGTATATAATGAAAGAGGACTGAAATCTGCATCTATGACCTGATTTAGTTTATATTTATAACATCAAATCCTTACAAGAAATAGAATAACTCCACAAAAAATTTTGCCGATAGTTTGCGCAGTAGTCGATATATTGGGAAGACCCGTATTTGTTTCATATATAGAAAGCTTGTTTTAAAAATATATTTCTTTACTAAAGGGTGGTTAAATTTTAAGGGACGATGTTGATTTTGAATAAAACACAAATTATTTTGGAAATTATTGTAATTTCTTTTTATTATGATAATATGGTGTGGTTCAATTATGTATGGAATAAAATATCGGCCAAATGTCCGCCGCGACCTCGGCGGAACACCTCCATCCGATGGTCCAAATTTTCGACGACGCTGAGGCATAATTGAGGTTCTATGCCGTTAATGTGCCGAATTATCTCATCCTTTAGCTCTTGAATTGTTGCTGGCTTATCGACGTACACCTTTTCTTTCAAATAACCCCAAAGAAAGTAGTCTGACGGTGTCAAATCATATGATCTTGGTGGCCAATTGACATCGCCACCACGTCAGATAACACGGCCATTGAATTTGTCGCGCAAAAGAGCCATTGTTTCGTTGGCTGTGTGGCAAGTGGCACCATCCTGTTGGAACCACATATCGTCCACATCCATATGTTCCAATTCGGGCCATAAAAAGTTCGTTATCATCTCACGATAGCGAACACCATTCACAGTAACTGCCTGACCGGCCGCCAGCCCATAAACCGCACCAAACAGTCACTCTTTGTGGGTGCATTGCTTTTTCGACAAGCACTCTTGGATTATCATTCACCCAAATGAGACAATTCTGCTTATTGACGAATCCACTGAGGTGGAAATGTGCCCACGATATGCATTTTGATTTGAACGCCCATTTTCATAATAAGCCTGAATAACTTTAACACGTTGCTCGATTGTGTATCTTTCCATGTTCAAATTGAGTTAGTCTGAAATTGAGAAATGTCAAATGAAATGCAGAAAAAACTTGACGTTTAGGTGTGGTTCACATTCACAACATCGGCCCTTAAAATTTAACCACCCTTTATAAATGTTTTTTAAGATATATCAATGCATAAATTAAAAAACAAAGACACTTAGATTTTAATTATTTTCTCAGCTTTCTTTATTATTGACAGCTTAATGCAACATACGTTACATTTTAAACTTTAAATAATGTCTACACATTTAGTCTCTTAGTTTAGTAGAATACAATTTTGAGTATTCGCTCATGTAAGAAAATTATTTATCGTTTATTTGTACAAACCTTTGCATCCATACGTAAAGCGTTGTAAATACGTACATACATATGTATGTGCATTAGGGCGGGTCAGTTCATATGGGGAATTTTTTTGACTATGCGGGTAGGGTTTAGGATAGAGGGTTGCATGAGTTAACTCATGAATTAACTCGAGTCTAGCACCGCTATTGTAGCTATTGCCTTCCGCGCTCTGTCCTCAATATTATATTCCAATTTTAGCTACCAATATATTATGGTATATTGTTGAAAACGTCCTTGATGTATAAAGTTTAGATTCAAGCTAGTTTTTGTAGTTATTGTTATGCGAGTTCATAGCGTCGCTAGACTCGAGTCAATTCATGAGTTAACTCATGCAACCCTATAGTTTAGGAGTATTCTACGTGAAATTCTAAGGAAATTTACCGAAGAAGCCATAGGTCTAAAATCAATCCCGAGCTTGCCAAATTGCATATGTAGTTTTTTCCTTAGCAACGTTTTAATTTGCTGTAGTGTCGTAAATAAGCACTTCATTTTTTTATAAACAGTGAAAATTTATAAAATTTTCTAATGTTTTAGGTCGGTGTTATGCAGACAAACTTTTGTTTGACAAATTAAATGCCGGCTGCTCAGTTTGGCACAGAGTTGCACGTTGATTGTGGTGTTTATGTTAGTTGCCAAGTCGAAATTAAAATTGCAGATGTACATAAAGTGCACAAATTAACTTTTTATATGATATTGGATAGGCAATTAACTGAACTGATGCTCCCACAGCATTAATTCAGTCCTCCGCATTCTGGTATCACTGCAATTTTTGTGTATGGCAACACTAATTTTACAGCAGTTTTACTCAACAAATTTAGTTTGCTATGAGTAGCCAAACTCGCTCCATCCAAGTTTTCTGCAACAACAATTGCACGGAGTTTGCCAATCAAAATTTCTGTACAACACTGACCATGAAAGAAAAAAAGTATATATTTTACCGTTTTCTGGACCTTTAATTTCTTTTCATATTCAAGCCGGCGGCCGATGTGGTGTAATGGTAAGCAGTGCGCGCTACCATTCCGCAGGGCCTGGGTTCGAGCCCAGCTTCCAACTAACATCAAAAAATAAACTAATAAAAAGTTTTTTCTAATAGCGGTCGCCCCTCGACAGGCAGTGGCAAATCTCCGAGTGTATTTCTGCCATAAAAAAGCTTCTGATAAAAATATAATTGCCCTTCGGAGTCGGCGAAAAACTGTAGGTCCCTCCCCTTTGTGTGACAACATCAAGGCGCACGCCATAAATCGGAGGAGAAGCTCGGCCAAGCACCCACATATGTGTGAGCGCCAATATATTATTATTATATATTCAAGCCGTTGAACGACAAAAAAATGTGTATCCTTAAATTTTCTATTAAATGTTGGTTGCATTAAAAGAAAAACAATAAATAAAATGTAAGAAATTTGAAAATTTTTCACTGCTGCGCCTATGGCGGATATTTTAAGAAAAAGATAAGTTAAGAAATGGATTCCTTATACCAAAAACCCCTTCTAGGAAGTTTTCATAAAAAAATGTAATTTACGACACTATAGCAAAATAAAACGGTACTAAGGAGGAAACCTATTTTCGCGATTTGGCAAGCTCGAAATTGATTTTATACCCATTGTTTCTTCGGCGAATTTGCGTAGAATTCTCCAATGCCATACCCACATAGTCAAAATAAATTGAACCGCCCTAATGTACTTACGTATGCAGCACTTACGAAATAAAAAAAAAGACACTTCAGTTGGCGGGACGAAGCTGCACTGCACCATCTCACGTGAGTATTTAGAGAAGTCAACCACTGGCACTGGCACTGGCACTGGTACTGTGGTGTTGAGGGCAAGGCATACACTTTGCTAATATTGTGCGCATCGCCAGCTGCTAGCGCTCTGAGTGCATTAATGCACGATTCGTCTCAACTCTCCTCTAACGTATTCGTAAAATTCGCCCTAGCAACACCTTCGAATTGACTGACGGAGTTATAAAAGTACGCCATTTCATTACGCTAAGTAAAAAATGAACTAAAAAATTAGGAGGTGGTAGAATAAACGAAAAAAATTAAAAAAAAAAAACGAAAAACAAAAGGAATAAAAAATGAAGAAAAATACTGCAAGTTCAATGCACTGACAGGTTTTTGCACTGCACCGCCCCTCTCACCAACAGCTCGAATGAGTGGGGAGTTTACGTACTGCAACGACTGTACAACTGTGACTTGAACTTCTTTATGCTGTATCCCATCTGCAGGCCTTTTGCTTGTTGCGGTGTTTGTTGTTTTCGTCTTTTAGCAGGGCTTTAGATGCAAATGCCGGTTAGTATTCTATATGTACGTAATTAGGTGCAAATGTAGGTGTGCACATCAGGTCGGACAGTAGATGATATAAATAAAATATACGATTCATATGAATAATTTTTAGCGCCATTTTCAAGGTCAAAACATTCAAAATTGAAAAATCAACACCTGCATATCACTGAAATTATGTATCTAAGTATATAACATAATAATCATTTTCAGTTGTTTTCGTACCATTTATATCGCTTTTGACGCATTAATCGATATTCATACATACAGGGTGTCCCAGAAGGCGACGTTAAGCCGGAAACGGCCAGGTCATAATAATTATCTGACAAAAAATCTAGCTCTTGTATTTTTTAAATTATAGGCGTTCAAAAAAAGCAAAAAAATTACAACCTGTGATGGTTTTCTAATTCCCGTTACTACAAATTTTTACTTTTTCTCAATTTTATTTTTATTATAGGGGTACTCACGACACCCCGAGTAAGAGATTAAAGGAGTAAAGTGTAAAGAAAAATTACTTTCTAACAACAAAATACCTTGATTAAAAATTTACATTTTTACTCATCCTCATCTATTAGGGTCATAGGTTAAGGTTGAGTGCAAAAGTAAATTTTTAAACAGGGTATTTTGTTGTTGGAAAGTAATTTTTCTTTACACTTTACTCTTTTACTCTCTTACTCGGGGTGTCGTGAGTACCCCTTATGTAATTCTGAGTAATGCTTCTGTAAATTATCGTCCAAAATTTATAGCCAACTGCTCTAGCTTGGAAGAAAATTACACTTTTAGCCCAAAAATAATGCTTTAATGCTTTATTTCGCTCCATTAGTTAGTGGGTTCGTCCATGTAAAAGAGGAAAAAGAAAAATTACGTAAAATGCCTTAATTGTCCCTATTTCAGTAGTAACGTGTTTCTAAATGACTACATTTCATTTATCTGCGTAAAAACATTAAAAAAAAAATTAAAAAGAAGATGTAATTTTTGTCTATGGAAATTTTTACTTCATACATAATTACTTAAATCAGTCACAATTTTAAATATTTTAAAACATTTCTATGAAGATTATGTCATCCTAATTTTTAATGAAAATGAAAGCGTATAGTATGTGTCTTAAGAGCCTGTCAGACGTGGCAATATTTCCGTCTTTCGCACGCAATTCGCTGTCAAATTAAGAAAGAGAAATTTTATTTCGATGTGTGAACAGCCAGAAAGATCTTTCTGTCACTTTTCGGAAATCAGTTTCAAAAATAAAAGTTGCAAGG
>JAPVRG010181291.1:0-15773 GCA_029783565.1 Rhagoletis cerasi | reverse complement strand
ATGCTGGAACAAAATTAACACTTGTGCCAAGTTTGGTAGAAATTGGTAAAGCGGTTATCGAGATATACATATAAATCCATAAGTGGGCGTGGCTACGCCCCTTTTTCCAAAATTTATAATATTCTTATTACTCGTTAATACATCATTATATGTATCAATTTTGAGTCAAAAAGCTTTAGTAGTTAATAAAATATCGCAGTTTTTGTATTTCTGAAAATTACCGTTATATGGGAGGTGGGCGTGGTTATTGTCCGATTTCGCCTATTTTCAATACCATCTGTCCCTATCCCAATAGAAGTATGCGTGCCAAATTTCGTTGAGATATCTCAATTTTTACTCGAGTTATCGTGCGTACGGACGGACGGACAGACAGACATGGCTTAATCGATTTCTCTTTTCACTGTGAGCATTTTGGTATATATATGTCTATATCGTTCTCGATTCCTTTAGGCTGTTACAAACAACCGTTATGTGAACAAAGTTATAATACCCTTGTGCACACAGTGCGCTCGGGTAGAAAAAAATTGTTAAAGGCACTTGGGGTCAGGTCCGAACTGTGGAGTGGGAGGTCGATTTCTACGAATCTCGTGGGTTTAAGCAGAACTTATCAGCCTATTTACATACCTTCCAATCAACTTTACTTGATAGTTCCGATTTTTTTTTTTACTTTGCAGGGCCTCCTGTTCAGCACAGCTGATTGTTTAACAAGCTCATCTGATCTTATACGGCTATGGCAACATGAGACACAACGTGTTTACGGCGACAAGTTAATTGATGAAAAAGACATTGATAGTTTTACCAAGATGCAGCATGATATAGTGAAGAAGTCTTTTGAGGAGATTGACGAGTCGGTGATATTTGATAAACCCAATATATATTGTCATTTCGCTGGAGGAATTGGTGAACCCAAGTACATGCCCATCAAGGGCTGGACTGAGCTTCACAAACTCCTTCAGGAAGCAATGGCATCGTACAATGATCTCGTGGCGGCTATGAATTTGGTGCTCTTCGAGGATGCCATGATGCATGTGTGCAGGTAAATGTTTAATTTTACTATCCAAAGTAGTCCTTTTTTTAACGATAATATTAATTTTTAACGGCAGAATAAATCGTATATTAGAGTCGCCGCGAGGCAGCGCGCTGCTAGTCGGTGTCGGTGGCAGTGGTAAGCAGTCGTTATCGCGCCTAGCCGCTTTCATTTCCAGCTTGGAAGTGGTGCAAATACAACTGAAAAAGGGTTATGGTATAAATGATTTGAAGGTATAGACTTTAATAAAAGAGAAAGCATACCTTCTTTTTTTTAATTCCACGCCATTTTATCTCTCCGCAGAATGAGTTTTCCGGTTTGTATCTGAAAGCTGGTTTAAAGAATGTCGGCATAATGTTTCTCATGACCGATGCACAAATACCTAGCGAGGATTTCTTGGTGCTCATAAATGACATGCTCTCAACTGGTGAGATTCCCGATCTCTTCCCAGATGATGAAATCGAAAACATTATCGCAGGCGTGCGAAATGAAGTCAAAGGTGCTGGAATGGTAGACTCACGCGAGAATTGTTGGAAATTCTTCATAGATCGCGTACGCAAGCAGTTGAAGATTGTGCTCTGCTTTTCGCCCGTTGGCTCGACGTTGCGCGTGCGTTCGCGCAAATTTCCCGCAATCATAAATGCCACGTCCATCAACTGGTTCCATGAGTGGCCACAAGAAGCGCTTATCTCAGTGGCAATGAACTTTTTGTCCATGAATAAAGTCTTACCCGAGACTCATCGTGATTCCGTGGCTAAATTTATGGCTTACGTGCACACTTCGGTAAATGCGACCTCGAAAGTGTACCTGCAAACCGAGCGCCGCTACAATTACACCACACCGAAGAGCTATCTGGAGCAGATTAGTCTCTACTTGAAATTATTGAATCACAAACACGACGATTTACGAGGTAAGATCGTGCGTTTGGAGAATGGTTTGGAGAAGTTGCGCTCCACTGCTGTGCAAGTGGCAGATTTGAAAGTGAAGTTAGCTGTGCAGGAAGTAGAATTGAAGGAGAAAAATGAGGCTGCCGATGCGCTCATCGAGATCGTTGGCATTGAAACGGAAAAGGTGCAAACCGAGAAGGCCGTTGCTGATGAAGAGGAAATGAAGGTGGCGCTTATAGCCGACGAGGTCAGCAAAAAACAGAAAGACTGTGAAGAGGATCTGCTAAAAGCGGAGCCCGCGTTGACCGCAGCGCAGGAAGCGCTCAACACCTTAAACAAAGCAAATTTAACCGAGCTGAAGTCGTTTGGCTCACCACCCGGCGCCGTTACTAATGTCACCGCAGCGGTAATGGTACTGCTGGCGCCTGGTGGCAAACTACCAAAGGATCGTTCATGGAAAGCGGCTAAGATATCGATGGCCAAAGTAGATGCATTCCTTGACTCTCTCATCAACTACGACAAAGAAAATATCCACCCGGAAATTATAAAAGCCATACAACCATATTTAAAAGATCCCGAATTCGAGCCGGAATTCGTGCGCTCCAAGTCGGGCGCTGCAGCGGGTCTCTGCGCTTGGGTCATAAACATTATCAAATTCTACGAGGTGTACTGCGATGTAGAGCCGAAACGTAAGGCATTGGCAGCTGCGAATGCTGAGTTAGCTGCAGCCCAGGAGAAGTTAGCCGGCATCAAACGAAAAGTCGCGGTGAGTAGTGAGCATTTGTATTTTTGATAAGAAACTATTGTGATTAAGGTAGGGTCAAATTAAACTGAGATCAATATCCGCTTTGAAAAATCCAGTTGGTTGAATTGAGGGTGCATTTTTGTATGAGCAATGTATTCATAATTAAAGGCAGCTTATAATAAAGCTCTAGTGACACTTAACTCCATTGACGCTTAGTGTCTATTTGTCAATCCTCCACAAACCAGCGTGGTTCCCTTCACTTTTTTACTTTTCCTGGAGAAAATAAGTATATTCTTCTTCTTAGGGTTGACGTTCTACTCGTTTCGAGTCCACCATTTGGCGACTGTGTTCAACGCGCTCAGTAAAAGGTTTTAGATGGTGTCTTCAAGCCAATATACCTCTGATTAACATGACAATGTCATCCGCATTGCCAATAACATCGAAGCCCTTGCTACTCAAGAAGCAGAATATTTCGTCTCGTACGATGGGCCACCACTATGTTTGGCAGATCATTCTCCGTGTGGGCATGTTTTCGTTTAAGAGCATCTGACTCCTTCCCGTCCTAGAGTTGAAGTTATGGTTCTAGATTTAGGGGCGCTTGCTATCAAGTGGCATAATGGGAACGTCAATCCCTTTGCGTTGGACGCAATTGTCTATTGGAGAGTGCTCCGTGTTGTCAAAAGCACTCTCTACATCCAGGAAGCAATCTCCAGCCACCCCTATTGTTCCCCATGGACGTTTCAATTTTACATGTGGGACTATGAAGAGCGTGGATGGTTGATCTCCTGGCAGATAGTCATATTCATTTTTATACAAAGGTGTTTAAGCAGCCGCTTAAACTTAATGCAGCGGCCATGCGCGCATCCGTTGGTGTGGAGTCGAAGCGACTTCGAAAGATAATTTTCGAGCGCGCACGGCCGCCTACATCATAGTGCCAAATCGTCACGAAACCCAGTTCAGCTACTAACGTCGGTCAACGCGCACGCGTCCAGATCCCTTTAGATCCCTCGCGGAAATTATATTATTAACGGATGTAATTTAATTTAATTTAATTTAATTTTTGGATTAAATATTGTAAAGACAATTGGCAAAACCCAGTGAACTGACATTAACGTGAATTAAATATTGTAGACATTTAAAATCGAACTCAAGTGTTTGCTTTAAGCGGAAGCCAAGTGTGTGTGTGCAAGGTGAGTGCGAAAGGCAACCACTGGAATTATTTTAAGAAAGCTTTCTTTTATATGCCTATCTACATCCTTTCCATAGTTTTTAGTAGAAAGATGTAAGGCGAATACCATACTTTGTGTATATGACTGACTATTATAGCCACAGAGACTCCCACGCATAACATGCCCTGAACAGCAGGTGAGGGAGTCCCTTTTGAAGATGAGTTGGGAGAATCCCATCAGCCCTAGGGGCTTTGAAAGAATCTGACGCAGATGTAGTCCATCGTATTCTATCATCTGCCGACTTCCCAATCCCTTACGCATGGTTGTTTGATCCTAGTCTGCGTGTGGATGGTTGCAGTTGTACTCAATGGCAAGTAGCCAGGAAAATATTCATCAGCTATCAAGTTAAGATATTCCTTGCAGCTGTGCGTGAATGATTTATGAGGTCTTCTTAGAATACCTATTTCATTAGTATGCATTTTAGCAAGAACTCTGCGGATTATGGAATCCGCTGCAAGTTCCTTGTACTTCTAATCAAGTCACCGTATTCGGTGAGGACATTTTAGTATATAAAATTCCCATTTCCCGGTTCTCTTAGCTAGAGTGAAGAGCTTGCGGCCTTTCACTATTTCTTTGGTCAGATTGTTATTCCACCATCGAGTCTGTCTGTTGTTGAGCCTAGTTCTGTATAAGCTTCACGATAGGAGTTAACACTGGCTGAAGTTAGAGCTAGGTAGCTTAGCTTAAGGTGGACTAAGTCGTGTTTAAATATTCCTGCAGAAGTGCATAGTATTGAGTCCCGTCTGTGGCTATTGGTCTGTTTTAAAACGGGTATCCATATGTTCTGATAATAAGACTTTTCTGGAAGCTCTCAATTTGTCGATTTAGTATAACTAGGTTTTCTTGGAATCCAAGCCTTTAGGGGGGAAGCGCATCTGGCTGAAAACCAAGTATCTGGGTTGTCTCTTTAAATTAACGAATCGATGCTTGGTGAGCTTGCTTTCTAGGCCTGCCTTCTCAGGGGTCTTCCTTACAACACCAGGGGGGCACTCAATGCATTATTAATTTTACCGCTCCTTCCTCCATCTTTCTACATGCTTAAATCTCACAATGTTTCCTTTTTTGGAATTTTTATTGTTAATAGCAAGAATATGGTTCATTATGCTCTAAAAAACATCTGTGCGAAAGAAGCAAATTTTCGGTCAATATCTTAGGCCCGCCAAAGTCAATTAAAGTGCAATGTCTTAACAAAAATTTTTTCTTAGCTTACTTCGATCGCAAATTTAACTCTCTACACAAAAGGTCATTATACCACTATTAGTCCTACATAATTTGATATAAGGACCTTTTTTCTACAGAACTCATTTTGCGATCGAAGTAAGCTAAGAAGAAAAAAAGTTTTTGAACACATTGAACTTTGATTGACTTGGGCGAGCCTAAGATATTGATCGAAAATTTTCATCTTATGTACCATATTTTTGATTAAAATTCTAAAAAACGAATTTTCAGCCCCCCTTTTATACACTGATTCTTTGGAAACTGATACTTTTAGTTCTCAGTCAACTTTTGTAATCCTTTACTCTACGAAAAAGTTTGGGCGATTTCTATAAATTAGGGCAACGAGCAAACTGTGTCGTGGGTTTATCTCCCACAAAAAAAAATTTGTGAAGTCCGGTAAGATAATGATAACGGTCTGGAAAACAGAAAAAGAAACAGAAGCAATGCTGTACTATATCGCTAAGGATAGTGATGTCGGATCGATGACAGTTCAACAGATAATAAATTTTTTAGATAACGATATTTGTGCCAACAATTTTAATAATTTATTTTAACAATACCGATAGTGATAGAGGTAGAAACCAACAACAGTGCTAATGATGATATATGTATGTATGTATATAACTGCATAACATATATAACCATATTTATCAATAAAAGTGCCTTTATTGATTATAATAACTGTAACGATAGAAAATCCGATAACCGAAGAGTTGGTAATAATAACAGGATCGGTATATGCGTGCCGATAACGATAACAATAAGACATGTATCGATAAAGACCAAATTACCGATAGCCATAAATAAACCAATAAAAACTGTGAAACTTTTGTCACCTGAACATGGTCCTAATTTTGCACTATTTTTCAGAACCTCGAGGAGCAATTAGCCAAGCTAACAGCTGACTTCGAACAGGCCACTGCCGATAAGTTGCGCTGTCAACAGGAAGCCGATGCGACGCAAGCCACAATTGCGCTCGCCAATCGACTGGTTAATGGCTTAGCTAGCGAGAATGTGCGTTGGGCCGAAGCGGTGAATAGGTGAGTGGCGCTTGTCTGCTTATTTTTGTTTTTTTTTTAAGGAGTAGAAACTTATGATAAATAAATTATTTTCCTCCTCCTCAAAGCTTTGTGAAGCAAGGTATTACCTTGCCGGGCGACATTCTACTCATTACCGCCTTCATCTCATATGTGGGCTGCTTTACCAAACAGTTTCGCATTGATCTATTGCAAAAGATGTGGACACCATTCTTGAAGAACATCGATCCACCCATTCCAACCACTGAAAATTTAGATCCACTCTCATTGCTAACAGACGATACAACAATTGCTGTATGGACCAATGAAGGATTGCCAAGCGATCGGATGTCCATTGAGAATGCCACGATCCTGTCAAATTCGGATCGTTGGCCGCTAATGATCGATCCACAGGTGCCTGAATTGCTTCTAAAAATATGTCTGCAAATGTATGTTTAATTTTTTTGTGTTCCACTCCTTGATTCAGCTTCAAGGCGTCAAGTGGATTAAACAAAAATATGGCGAAGAATTAAAAGTGATACGTTTGGGTCAACGCAGCTACTTGGATATTATAGAATTAGCCATAACTAAGGGTTGCATAGTGCTTATCGAAAATATAGATGAGAACTTGGATCCAGTGCTGGATTCGCTGCTTGGCAGAAATCTGATAAAGAAGGGCAAGTAAGTATGAGTTTGGGTGGGAAAGGGTCGGCTCAGCATATGCTAATCTTAATCTAGTTGGCTACTTGCCATCAGTACCAATAGAAGTCAGTTAACCACATTTTCTTTCCTTCCTAAATTTCTCGCTTCAAAGGGCCATCAAAATTGGTGATAAGGAAATCGAGTATAACTCAAACTTCCGCTTAATACTGCACACAAAATTAGCAAACCCCCATTACAAGCCAGAAATGCAAGCTCAAAGTACTTTGATTAACTTCACTGTCACACGCGATGGCCTGGAGGATCAATTGTTGGCCGAAGTTGTGAAGGCAGAACGTCCTGATCTGGAAGAACTTAAAGTACTTAAATTAAAGTTATAGAAAATAAAGCAAAAAAAATACAAACTTTTCTTTTAAATTTTTAGGCCGAATTAACAAAACAACAAAATGATTTCAAAATTATGCTGAAAAAACTTGAAGATGATCTGCTCTCAAGGCTATCTTCAGCAGGTGAAAATATTTTGGGTGATACGGCGCTCGTAGAAAATTTAGAAACTACCAAGAGTACAGCATCTGAAATTGAGCAGAAGGTATGTAAATGAATTAAAAACATTTGATCGTTGTATCTTAAGATTTCAATTTTGATCTTAGTCATAAACTTACTCACCTGCTGCATACAAACTACCGCTCTCCCTCTCCAATCATTTTAGGTAGCGGAAGCTAAGATCACTTCCAAGGAAATCGATAAGGCACGCGAATATTATCGCCCAGCAGCGGCAAGAGCAAGTTTACTCTACTTCATACTCAACGAACTCAACACTATTAATCCAATCTATCAATTTTCGCTTAAGGTACTTATTTATTTATTTATTAGTAGCTTTTGTCCGCGTTTTCGAATGTGTGGAATTTAGAATCGAGTATCTATATTTTTGTTTTTACAGAGACAGTTGAGAATCGAATATCAAGACTTGGAATGGATAGCGTTTATTTTTGTTAAGAACGAAATAATAAAAACTAAAGAATTTTTGTTTCGAAAACTGTTTTTGGTCTTCCCCTTTGCACACTTTACAAAATGCTCTTATTCCTGAAGTTACCTAATAGCTATAGAATTACGTTTTACTTGTAAATGAAATAACGTTTTTGTAAAGTCTACTAACATACACCTTCGACTGTAAAAATTTAAACGCGACAAACTTGTTCCAGTTTTTCTGTTTTCTTTTTTCTCTGTTCGTTTACACTGAGGTGGATATTATCAACCTCATTAGTATTTGCGCTTACAAAAATACAGACAGACAGACCAAAATTCAAAAAATTGTTGATTTGGCTTCTGTTGCTCTAATAAAAACCCCCTAATAATTTTTCTTTAATATCTATTATGTAAATATCTATATGTCAATGTTAAGGTTATCTTATTTAACTGAATTAAAATTTTCAAATAGGTAGCAACCCGCTTCAAAAATATTTTTAACAGTAAATTTTCTTAAACCTCTTTAGTTTGATACCCGCATTGTAGTATTTCATTTATTTTATCAATTTAATAACTGAATAAAATTTTGCAAACTGGTGGCAACCCTCTTCAAAAATATTTTTGGCAGTAAACTTTTCTAAACCTCTTTAGTTTGATACCCATATTGCAATATTTTATTTAGCTAATCAATAAAAGAAAAGAAAAATTGTCAAACAGGTGGCAACCTTCCACAAAAATATTTTCGTTCGTAAGCCTTCTTAAACAACTTTCTTTTGGCAACCATATTTGCAATATTTACTTAATCTTATAAATTTACTTATACAAACCTTTTCGAGTAGGTGGCAACTCTCCAATTATATTTTTTCTAAATTTGAAGTTATACCTCTAGCGAAAACTGCATTCAAATTCATGCCTTAGTTTTTGAGTAATACGCGTACAAACATACGGACAGACAGACGGACAAAAATTCTAAAAATTGTTGATTTGGCTTCTGGTGCTCTAATAAAGATCCCACATAGTAATCTTCTTCTTTAATATCTATAATGTACAGTCATCAGCCTGTTACAATTTTATTAAAAGCTTTTATTTAACTTTCTATGTATGCACATATGCATGAATGTATGTTTGGGTCAAATCTTGTAATCCATTTTTAACTAACTTCCAGATTAGCTAGAGACTTGAAACTTCAAATTTAACTCAGAACTCGATGAAAATGCAATATGAAATCCGCTAGGTGGCGCACAAGTCGAGATATTTGAAACCCCCGTATTTACGGTCCGATTTGGTTCATATTTGGAATGTATATTACCTACATACTTGGAAAGAAATAACTCCAAAAAACTTTAGCGACTTGTTTTAAAAATATTTTTTTACTGTTATCTGTTTGCGGGCTGGAATTTGTATTAGCTGTAGTGTTACTCCGATACTGTCATGTAATCCTTAAAGAGAGTATCGATGTCATACAAATTTTTGGGGAGAAGGATTCGATACTTAAGGCCCATCTACATAGAACTTTCGCACTACGTTCGTTTTCGCTTAGTTTTGACAGCGGCACGAGTAACGCTACTGCTTGCTACAATGAACGTAATAATCAATTAATCAATAAATTAACTTACTAACGACAGATAAATTAAGGGCGATTTCGTTTCTAACAAAAAATTTCGCCTTTTGATTGCCCCTTTCTCTTTCCGTTTTCGATTATAAAATAAAGGCAATCCGGTGAGAAAATTTTGTGTTCGTTTTTTAAAATGTCGCTTCTATAAAGGCAAAAAAGGCACATTCTGTGCCCTTTGAAGCTTTGTCTGGGGAGATTGTTGCCCTGAAAATCAGATGGTAGCTTAAAACGAAAATATTATGAAATGTGTGAGCTAGACAAGGGAAATTGGCAAAAACTTGCAGTTTTACGGGGTTGAGTGCAACATTAAACATATTTTGCATGGAAGGGCAACATTTTTGGAAGAAATGAAATCACCACAATATTTCGTGTCAATAATTGCAATAAAAACGGTATTTCTTGCCAGAATTTGACTTCGGAGGAAAATATTTCACATAGTTTTAATTATTTGGAATAGCTGACGAACGACGCACGCGTAAAGTTAAGCAATTTTTTCTTTTTCTGTTTTCTATTTGCTTTCACAACCGTCAACTTTTATTGAATTCAAGTTCTTGGTTCTCTACTTCTACCTTGAAACGACTAGACGGTACGATGGTATCTGTACTCTTCCCCTCTCTTCCTACCTCCTGCGCCAACGAACGAGCAGAATCGAGGGCAAGGCTTCACACGTCTGAAAGGGGACTTAGATAAGTTCGGGTACAACTTTCTCTGCGACTGAACCACGGCAGAGCGGCACAACGCTTGAGTAGAATGAACAGATGTTAGGGGTTTATTTCTGGACACCCTTTATGACCCGGTCCAAGATTAGCTAGACCAGGTAACTAGAGGCGCCTTCACGTCAATCCTAGCAAGACAGGACTGCTCTTATTCACTACAAGGTAAAAAAATCTTCCACACAATTCTTTCCTCGATTGAAGGTGTTCCGTTGCAATTTTGTTCCTTGATAGCAAGCTGTCGCGGAAAAGAAGGTATCAGTTGCTTTATACTGCAGTAGGAGAGCTCTTGGTAAGAGATGTGCTCTTTTGCCGTAAGTCATTGTTTGGCGCTATCACACCATAGTTAAGCCCATTGGGTTTTATGTAGTCCTTGCCTTGTGGAATGTGCACTAGTCAGGCAGATAGACCGTACCAGATCCCTCAGCAGGCACCACTCAACAAGGAACCTCCGAAGGCCGGAAGCACAGGCGGGCTAAGCCGACTCTCCAGCCCTACCGGGGAAAGCCAGCACTCTGGATGCCCGCACATAGGTGGTCCTGAGTGGCTCTAGCGCTAATTAGTACCTTCGATACCTTGAATTAAAAAAGACACAAACGGTGGGTAGAGCGCTGGCCGTTAAGAGAATGGAGCCGCGGGAGCATGACAGAGAAGAACGCGCGATTAGTATGCACGCAGTCGCACGATAACCCGCCGAATATAGGGCGGAGGTATAACGAAAAAACCCACGCGCGCTGCAAAGCTTAAGAGCGGGCAATATCCGCAACGCGCGGGAAGTGAGAAACGCCGGAGCGTGATGGCAGCCACAGTTTCTAACAGCAACCGTTTCAAAGTGGGTCTCTCATGGGGATAGGGTGAGGTCATTCTAGAGCTGGAGCCTCTAAACATAACCGGCAGGCGGCAAAACGAAATATACCTACATTCGCTAGAGAGGCTTTTGACAGAGGATATGCTATGGAATATGGAATAATTAGGCTACCGCTAGCCCTACTCCCCAGAGATGATTGTGCAGCAAAGCGGACGGCGCGGAAAATCGCGAGAACATCGGGACAGACATATATGGCCCCAGAGCTAGAATATCGGTGTCAATTGTGAAATACCCAAGGCCACAAGGGAATAGAGGCAAATGAGATAACGGGGACAGGGTAGCCAGGGAAGCAGCGGCCGAAACTCCAGTTGGGTCCTGTTCCCTCCTGGCAATAAGTTTAGCTGGGGGATATAGCTTAAAAAGATTCCAACTTCTAATCAATAGCACCACTGAGAGTCGTCTCAGAGACGCGCAGCCCGATCACAGTTATCGATTCTACATTAGTGCCTTACAATTTAACAGCTGATAGTTTTTAAAAGATTTCGGGATGAAAACCATGGATCGGGCATAGAGAATACCCTTTTATTTCGACGCAAGTTTTATAGGTCAGGGACTTTTTGAATTTCCCTAGTGATGACTTTAAATCGATCATCGGCACCGCCTTTCTCGCGGACTAAGTTCTTATAAGCTTTATATACATTTTGTATAGACGCGTGCAGGGTAAAAGCTCTATCTGACCATGGCTGTTTTAAATGCAACACTGCTCTCATCAACAAACTTTTGTTAGTAAAATTTTTAAAATTGTGGAAAACCTCCGTCATTTAGTTTGTGTGTGACAGCCGAGAATGAAAAATCTGAGTTTCGTTCATAATACATAACTTGAGCTACGACCTGCTAACCCATCCAGCATATTCTCGCGATTTAGCCCCATCTGACCAACTTCTGTTTCAAAATCTGAAGAAATGCTCGGCGGTAAGAGATTCGAGTCGTGTGGAGCTTATTACTAAAACAAATGTCTACTTAGGACCTTGAGGAAACTTATTATTTGGAAGGGATAAAAGAATTTGAAATGCACTAAACTGAATGTGTCTAGCTAAAAATAGAATATGTTCAGAAATAAAATTCTTTTTTCCGGAAAAAAGTATTTATTTTAATAGTCACTGATTTATCTAACTGCTCGCGTATTATCATAGAATTCACCCACAAAGCTTTTATAATATTTTATATACATATTATTTCCCCTTTTCAGGCGTTTAGTGTAGTTTTCCAAAAGGCCATCGCACGCGCCGATCCCGGTGAAACTTTAGATGCACGTGTTTCTAATCTAATCGATTGCATAAGTTATTCCGTATTTCAGTACACTTCGAGAGGTCTATTCGAATGCGATAAGCTTATATTCGCATCACAAATGGCTTTTCAGGTACTTTCCATCATTTAACTGATGCAATTTTTTTTTTAAGTTTTAACTACACCTACAAAACAAATTGTTCGCATCTTCTCAGATACTTTTGATGAACGAGGAGATTACATCTACGGAACTGGACTTTTTACTCCGCTTCCCGATTAAACCGCACGTCACTAGTCCCGTTGACTTTCTATCCAACCAATCGTGGGGCGGAATATGCAGTCTAGCGTCTAAAGATGAATTCCGTAACCTCGATCGTGATATAGAAACTTCGTCGAAACGCTGGAAGAAGCTGGTGGAGTCCGAGGCGCCTGAAAAGGAGAAATTCCCACAAGAATGGAAGAATAAGACAGCGCTACAGCGACTCTGCATGATACGTGCACTCAGACCGGACCGCATGACCTATGCGCTGGCGTAAGTAACGTCTCTAAAATAGGTATTTCCTTAAAAATAGTGACTATCTTTTTACTCTGCAGCGATTTCATAGCCGAAAAACTTGGCAATAAATATGTGGAGAGTCGTGCAATGGAATTCTCCAAGTCTTTTGAGGAAACCAGTCCTTCTACACCCATATTCTTTATATTATCGCCTGGTGTAAACCCGCTGAAGGACGTTGAGGCGCTAGGCAAACTAATGGGTTTCACCATGGATCTGGGCAATTTTCACAACGTCTCACTGGGTCAGGGTCAGGAGGTTATTGCCGAGGCTGCTATGGATACGGCAGCCAAAAATGGGCACTGGGTGGTATTACAAAATATACATTTGGTGCGTAAATGGTTGCCAGTATTGGAAAAGAAATTGGAATACTATGCAGAAGGATCGCATCCAGATTATCGCATGTTCTTGAGTGCCGAACCGGCTTCGTCACCCTCAGCGCACATTATACCACAGGTTATAATCAGTCGAACTCTGCAAAAGGGTTGAAAAATCTGTATTTTTTATATTTTTAGGGCATACTCGAGTCCTCAATTAAGATTACCAATGAACCACCAACAGGTATGTTGGCCAATCTGCACAAAGCACTTGACAACTTCACACAGGAAACACTGGAAATGTCTGGCAAAGAAGCTGAGTTTAAAGCCATACTCTTTTCACTCTGCTACTTCCATGCCGTCGTGGCTGAGCGACGCAAATTCGGACCCCAAGGCTGGAATAAGATCTATCCGTTCAATGTAGGTGATTTAAACATCAGCGTTTCGGTGTTATACAACTACCTCGAGGCCAACGCTAAGGTACCTTGGGAGGATCTGCGTTATCTCTTCGGTGAGATCATGTACGGCGGCCACATAACTGACGACTGGGATCGCCGCTTATGCATCACTTATCTGGAGGAGTACATGCAACCAGATCTAGTAGATGGCGAGCTCTTTCTGGCGCCCAGTTTTGCAGCACCCCCCAATACCGATTACGCTGGCTATCACACCTATGTCGATGAAATGATGCCAGCCGAATCACCCTACCTGTATGGTCTACACCCGAATGCGGAAATCGGTTTCCTAACCACACGCGCTGAGAACATTTTCCGCACGGTATTTGAAATGCAACCACGTGATGCAGGCGCCAGTGGTGGCGCCACTGTGACGCGAGAGGACAAGGTGAAGCAAATTGTGGATGAAATAATGGAGAAGTTACCCGAAGAATTCAATATGGTGGAGATCATGAACAAGGTGGAGGAGCGCACACCCTATGTGATAGTGGCATTTCAGGAATGTGAGCGCATGAATTATCTGACAAGCGAAATGAAGCGCAGCTTAAAAGAATTGGATTTGGGTTTGAAGGGCGAGCTCACAATCACTTCCGACATGGAAGTATTGGAGAATTCACTTTTCTTGGATCAAGTGCCGCCGGTGTGGACGCAACGCGCATACCCATCACTGCTGGGCTTGAATTCATGGTTCATTGATCTGTGTTTGCGGTTACGTGAATTGGAAACATGGTCCACTGATTTTGTGGTGAGTGCAACTTAGGTATGCAGGCGAGTGCGTTGCATAATAGTAAGTGCATTTTTTCTGCAGCTTCCTTCCTGTGTCTGGCTGGCCGGGTTTTTCAATCCGCAATCGCTGCTAACCGCAATTATGCAGAGCACTGCACGCCGCAACGAATTGCCTTTGGACAAAATGTGCCTACAATGTGATGTGACCAAAAAGCAAAAGGAGGATTTCACGTAAGTGAAACAAGCCTACATGTTTTTTTTTTTATTTACCTTGAGTACAGTCGCCCTTTTTTTGAACACTGGCACAAGCAAATAAATACTGCTTCATAAACTGCATATTAGGCTGAATCGCTAGCCGTAAAAAAAATAGTTTTTTATTACCTCCCTTAGTTTTAAGGTTTACTTCTGGAACATTTGATTTTGGAGGAGCCAAATTTTCGAATTATTGGGTTGAGTAAAAAGTCATCGCGTATGTTTGCAATGGAGGCATTCCCATTTTGTCAGTTGTATGTAAGTACCAGGAGAACTGGTAGATCCATGAAAAGGTATACCAAAACAAGTAAAAAAGTCTAAGTTCGGCTGAAACCGAGCATTAAATACCCGGCGCACGTATTAAACATCGTTATTTTCACGATTCTGAAACCTACCGTTACGTGGTAAACAGGGGCGTTTTTATACCTTTCATGAACATGAAATGGTATATTAATTTTGGTCCGAGCCTAAAAAATTGTAAGTACCAGAAGGAGCAGAGATAGACCCATCAATAAGTATACCGATATGATCAGGTTGACGAGTTGAGTTCATTAAGCCATGTCCGTCTGTCCGTCTGAACGCAAACTGGTCCCTCAGTTTTTGAGATATCTCGATGAAATTTGGTACCGAGACGTATTTTTGTATTATATTAGACATTTGTCGGAGCTGGTAGGATCGGGCCACTATAGCATATATCTCGCATACAACCGATCGTTCAGATAAAAGGTTTATGGTCATTTCTTCCTCAGTTTGGAATATTAAACCATGAAACTTGGTGAGATATTTGCTAATAGATCATCAAATGTTTGTTCAAAAAATCAGTAAGATCGGTGCTATATATAATATATCTCCCATACAACCGATCGTTCAGATAAAAGGTTTATGGCCATTTCTCCCTCAGTTTGGAAGATTAAACCATGAAACTCGGTGAGATATTTGCTAATTGATCATTAAATGTTCCTTCAAAAATCAGTAAGATCGGAGCTATATATAATATATATCCCATACAACCGATCGTTCAGATAAGAGGATTTTGGCTATTACTCACTCATTTTAGAAGATTGAAACATGAAGCTTGGTAAGATATTTGCTAATAGATCATGGAATATTTGTTCAAAAAATCGCTAAGATCGCAGCTATATATATTACTAGCATACCCAGCAGACGCAAGCCAGCAAGCAAATTAAAATCAGTTTTTCAGTAGTTACTATTTACACTGATTTGCGCGTGTTCAATAAAGGTATAAAGCCTTCGACACAGCCGAAGACAGCCTCTCCTTACTTGTTTTTAATTCGGTTC
>JAPVRG010181264.1:0-10302 GCA_029783565.1 Rhagoletis cerasi | reverse complement strand
TTAACATCGTAGAAATTTTGATATTAAATAAAAATAAAAACTTTTCTCTATGGGTTTATTTATTATTACGTGTTAGGAAATTATTAAGTACGTTTTTTTCGGGTTATTTAATTTCTTAACTCTAAAATATGGAGATTGTTGTCTGGTGGCGTCATGTGGCGTCATGTGGCAAATGCTATTATCAAGATAAAAAAAGTGCCCACACACAAATATTGCCACTGATAAATCTTTTATCTGGCAATAAAAATGACAGTTGGTAGGCAATAAATTTTGCCTGTTGAGACGCGCCGTTAGTTTTTATTTTTATTTAATATCAAAATTTCTACGATGTTAATACCAACACGCTTTCTCTCAAATGAAAAATTGGCTGTCAAATTAGAAGATTGACAGCTCATGGCAGGCAATATTTATCAAGATAAAACTTCTGATAATTATTGCTTGTCAAGAGCAATATGCGGTCTCCATTTGGCAAAATATTGTCTGATAACATTATCAAGATAAAAACTTTGCCTGTGGAGACGGGTGGTTACATAACACAAATAGGTTGAAACAAAGGCATATTTCGCTTGGTTTGTCAAGCCTCTTGTGTGGTGTATTACGTTCTTAAGAAATGCAACGCGGTGATACTGTTCGTTTATTCACATTTTGACGTTTTTCATCATGGCAGAAAATACACACTTTCGGATTAGCTGGCCTCGGTCGAATTCGGAGTGGGAATGTTTTTCTCAAAATGGCGCTCGGACTGTGTAACAACGAGTAGACAGAATAGATGACGCGAAAAATTGAAAATTAACCATAAATACTTGGTATTTTTGTGAAAATTATAGTTGAAAAGTGTGCATAAGGATTTATTTAATATCGGTTAAGTGGAGTTTAAACCGCAAACATCAAATAACATTGAAAATTTTCAATTTTTACGGAAACGCAACATAACGAGTTGCAGGAGAACGCGACGAGTCACGCAAGGCTACAGCTTTGGGCAGCGGCGCAAAGAACGACCGGTCGAGCCGTTTTGCCGTGCAGCCGCAACAGTCGTAATCCAGCTAGATACATAACGCAAGACAAAGTACACATTTGAGGTGCTCCATTGATTCGAATTCTGAACGGGCGTCGGAGTAGTACGGGCAAGAAAAGAAAAATCCCCAAACTAGAAGTTTTCGCACTTCGCGTTCATTTCACCAATCGGAAGCATAGCAAGTGCGTGTGGTTGTTGTATTGTTGTGGGGAAGCGTTGAAATCCAATCGGCATTGAAATATTAGATAAAGCATTAAAACGCATGGAATATGTACTGAGTACATTTTTGAGGGGTTATGCGGCAAACCAGCACAACAATGTGCTTGCGATATGTAAAATGATGGCTGACTTCCCAAGCGTTAGTGGCTCTGCATATTGAATTGTCTGAATCAGCAAATGTAGAAGCTATTTTTTTAAGGTGTACATTTGGTTTTCGTATGCAAATTTGTTTATTGCTTAGTTATAGAAGCAACCCCACAACAAAACTATTAGCATGTGTTATTAAATGCATTTCTCTAATGAATTTACTTTGTAGACCTCTATATAAACTCTGCATAACCGTCTCCAAAACAATATGGATCCCAACTCAAGCCCTTGGTCTTATGCTTATAATCGTATTGTGCCATCTGCCTCTAGTACTGGTTCTGCAGAAGATTTCCAACATCCTCATTTGGCGCCGGCACAGTCTTTGTTTCTGCAAGCAGCACATTCAGGCATAGCTGCTAGCTTCAACGCCGCAGCTGCAGGCAGCGGAAGTTTTGTGTCACCTTCGCCTATCAGCGGATATAATCCGGTATTCCAACAAATCTACCATCATGCAGCAGCTGCTAGCGCACAACCAAAACCAGCACATTATGCTTCAAGTGCGGTCAATACGCCCGTACGTCAAATACAAATCCCATCAACGCTAGATAAACAATTGACGAATTTTCAAAATCAAGCCGCAGTTGCTGTTGTATCGTCTGCTGCAGCAGCTGCTGCAAATAATGCTGCTTCTAATTATTATGGTGAAAATTCTTCATCAAGCGGTGCATCGCCATCGCCTACAACTTCTGCTCTTACATCAACAACGCTTAGCTGGAATACGCCGATGATATCCAATACTTTTTTGGCTATGCAACAACAGCAGCAACAACAGCAAACACAACAGCAGCAGCACCAACAGCAGCAGGCACAACAACAATTGAATTTAGTGTCGGATAAGGTGGTGAGTAGTATGTTGGACAGTTTGGCCTTAAGTCCGTATAGAAGACAATTTGGCGGTATCAGCTCTTAAAAATGTCATATTTTTCGTTGTAATAAGTACACATATTCTATAACCGAAAGAACAGGGTCCAATATTCTTTCATAGTATTAGTAGTACTACTGCACATTAGCTACTTGAATAATATATATATAAATTAAAAATTTTGATAGCCACGTATCAAAAACATAATTTAAATTACATTCTTGACATATGTATAAGTTCCGGCTTTTTAATAGGTTTCTGAAACGTATCTGAGAATACAAAATTAATCGGAACTAACAAATATACTATATGTAGGTACATCTCGACGCAAAGAAAACAGTATCATAAGCTTTCAAGTGTTTGAACATTTCCCTATTTAATATATTTCACCAGATAGGGTATCCGAAAACTTCCGTTAATGTATATTTTGTCTTCCCGCTCAAGTACAAATTTTAGCCATAAATATATAAAACACTAAAATGTTAAAAAAATTTGACATCATCTACAATACGATCACAAACACATCTAAACAGCCAAATAAAATCAATTGAATTCTTGCAACGCGTGTGTTGCACATTTTCAGCAAATCAAACAGGAGAAACCCACCGATCTTAAGGCTTATAATGACATAATTATTTATCAGACACAACTACAACAGCAGCAACAACAGTTGCAGCAACAACAACAGCAACAACAAGAAGAAGCCAGTGCTTCAATTGACAGTGATGGTGAAATGTACTACACTATCGATGGTAAAAATTATAAAATTGTACGTAAAGGGCAGCAACAACATGTTATACAAGTAGAGCAATTGCAACAGAACGATGTGAATGCTACTTATGCTGCTGGCAGCACAACACCAGCCCTTGCTGTTGCAGTTGAAGGTGCAGTGTCGCCTCATGTAATCGTGTATAAGACGGGTGTAGGTGCCGAATCACCTGCTTTGCGGCGCAACGTTGCAGGTGCAAGCTCACCCGCATCAGCAGCAACTGTGGCCTATTCTTCTGTGATACAAAGTACGCCGCCACAACAGCAACAGCTGCAACAACAACAGCAACACGTTTCTGCGTGTTGGACTAAAATCGAAGATACAAATGGATCGACGGATGGCGGTGGTAGTACAGAAGATGTGAAAAATGTTTTGCAGCTTCAAGTAAAGCAGGAGAATCGTCAACTGGGCTATGTAACGGACAACGAAGTAGGCGAAAGTTTAATATTTAACTTGCCACCAGGACTGGAAATTAAGCAAACGTTATATAATCCGAATACGAGTTCTTCTATAAGTAACGCGAGTGTGTTGCAACATACACAACAACAAGCCCAACAGCAGCAACAACAACAACAGTTGCTTGTACAACAGAATTTGTACAATAATAATCAAAAAATGCAGCAACAGCAGCAGCAGCAGGTTGAAAAGCAGCGACGCCAGCATATGGTGGCAAATATGCTGGTGTCGCCAACGGCTACTAACAATCAGCAACAGCAAACCACCGCTGCACAACAACAGCAGCAAACACAAACTTCGTCTTCCCAAGCGTCACAGATTCAAATCATACCCAAGGTTTGTATTTTATAATTTTCGATTTGTATATTTTCTTGAAACCTTTTGTTAAATTATTCCCAGCATTCTCTGCATCTTTTATATGATTTTATTTGAGTTTATTTATTTTTTTTTGCAAAATTTTTTATTTGAATATTTGACATTTCTTTATGGTTTGCCTTCAACATCTAACACTTAAAGCTGCTAACACTACGCACTCATCAACGTGTTTCATTTTATTTTATTTAAGTATAGACTCTTGTTATGTTACATGACAGTCTTGAATGTAAGGGATTCAAAGTGAGAAACGAAACTCTTCATCAAATGAGTTTAATAGTAATCAGCTTAATGGTGAAATTTAAATTATGTGAAATAAATGACACATGAATATGTTTATTACTTTGAATTAAGATGTAATAAGTCTCCACTTTTCGACTTGCAAAAACAAAAAAAAATAGTTATCAAACAAAATGGTATTGCATTCCAAGATAAAAAAGTATCGCAGGGAAAATTGTTGTATTTTTTGTTTGCCTTTTGAGTTTTTATGCTGTTACTGTTTATTTTTTCATTAACTGTAATAACAAAGACATTTTGTACATATGTAATTAAAATGCAAGTGCTAACGTCCACTAATATTTTTTAGAGAAACATTTTAACATATTGCTTTAATAATTTCATTCTTACAAAATCGTAAAAAAACTGCTACACTTCATCGCAATTAGTTTAGACTTGTATAAATTTAGCTTCTTTGCTGTGACTATAAAATATTTAAATTGTACGAACACATGTTTAGACAAAAATATATGTGTAAAGCTTTAACACTCAATTATTTTTCAAAAGTTATTGTTAACATTTGTTTCTCGATGTGCCATAACTTCCCCGCATGTTTGGTGACGGCGGTTACACATGCATACACACAAACTAATTCTTCTATTTTCTAACTTATATATTTTGATTAGTAAATTACCATCTCTGTTATCATTTTTATGTTATATTTGTAATTAAATTCCTTTAATCCTTTATTAGCGCTGCCTCCTTTTAACCTTTCTCTCATATAACCGATTTTTATTTCTGTTTAACAAAAGGAAGTGAAACTAAACAAACCGAATTGTATGTATTTGAACCTGTGACGTTTATTTCCAAACTTTTGAGGAAGATGCGAGTAAGACTGCTGCTATAACAAACACATACATACATACATATGTATGTACATATAATTTTTTTGCGATACTGAAAGTCCCAAGTGCAAATACACTAAACTGCAATTGATGGCTTCTTTTCCACTTGATCCTTATGCTACCTTTGCGCTGTTTTGTATGTAATTAGAGCTGTAGGACATTTCGATTGGTTTTTTTTTTGTATTTTAATGGAAAAATGGTGCAGAGGTTTAATTTCTAGAAAAAGTGCGTTTTAAATACAGTAGTATAATGAAAATCAACTGACAATCATTGTTTAAATCAGTAATAAATATTGATTTGTGCACACATATGCGAATGAAGGCTAAAGTTTGATATTTTCTACTAATCGTTTGCCTGCGTGGTCATATGTTATAAGATATCTTAAAGCTAATCACTAATTTCCAAAATCTAAAAAAACTTTTCCTTGTGTATTTCTATTAAGTTTATCATGTGAAAAGCAATTCGAATATATTTATATCTATAAGAATATTAATATTATTTTTAGATATCTTTTTCGACCAGAAAAATAAGTAGCACGTTGGAACTAACGCTGCGTTTTTCTCTCATTTCACCCATTTTTCATTCTTTTGAGATTTTGTTTCGCTATTTCTTTTTGATTTACCAATATTTACCTAGTGTGAAATTAGTTTTTGATTTTGTTTGCTGTATTCTGAAGTATAAGATGATGATGAAATTCCAGTGGGCTCAAGAAACGTCTTTTGTTCTGTTTATCTTTTGCAGGTTGAGGTGGAACAGCCAAAACAAATGCCTGCGAAACCTGCCAAAACACCGCGTAAACGCCAACCCAAAAAGACGCTCGTCACCAACGACTATGCGACGGTGCGCAGCCCTCAGCAAGAAGTCGTACAACACCAACAACAACAGCAAGCACAACAGCACCATCAACAGCAGCAACAACAGCAGCAAACGCAACAACAACAGCAACAGCAACAACAGGCACAAGCTACCTACTATGACTTCAATAGTAAATGGAATACTCCACTGAAGATTGAGAACAATACGCCGTCACCGGTGGCGCAAACGCCGGCCATAAGCATACCGACTTACGTGAATCCACATGCGGCACAGCAACAACAGCAGCAACAACAACAGCAGCAGCAACAGCAAGTGCAACAGCAGCAGCAACAACAACAACAACAGCAGGTCGCCGCACAACAGCAGCAACAGATACCGCAACCGGCGCATATGCAATCATCACAAGCGCAATCACAAGCGCATTTGACGAATTTGTCTTCATATTATTCGAGCACATTTCCACAGCAAATCGCCTCTCAGTACTCGGCATGCATGCAACAGAATGCTGCAACCGCAGGCGCCATACAACACACGCTATATAATCTCAATCAACAGCAGCAACCACAACAGCCGTTGCAACAGTCACCGCAGCAACAACAGCCGCAGCCGCAGCAACAACAGCCGCAACCGCAGCAGCAACAGCAGCAGGCGCAAGCGCAACATCAGCAGCAGGCAACCCAACAGCAACCACAACAATCTAGTGGAGAAACAGCTGCGGCTGTTAATGATCCTAGCAATAAAGTGATTGTGCCCAATATCGAAGAGGAGTTGGATTTTCTTACTGACGCGGTCGCACCAAAGCAAGGCTATGCGAACTCTTCTTCAACCACGACCAAGAATGAACGCAGCGCAACCAATTTCGGCATACGACATCCGCAATCCGAAACGCAAAGTGCTAGCAGCACGCCAGCGGCCAGTTCGGTCGCAAATAACGGCTTGGCTGCTAAGGCAACGCCCAAAGCTGTTGTGACGCCAGTTAGCGAACGCAAGCCCGTTGTCGGCACTTCAATTGGCGAAAAAAAGACACAATTCATGGACAGCTATTTAAAGTTCCTGCAGGGCGAGCGTGACGATTCGCCGCCACCGGCTGTGGTGAAGAGTGGCCGCAAGATGAACTATCAACAGCGTTCGCCGGTTGGCGCTGCGGTAAAACGTATAAAAACAGGCGATGGCAGCGATGATCCAGCAAACGATGCTGCTGCAGGCCAAACAAATGAGCAACAACCGAACCAGCAGCAAACGGACGTTGGCGATGAACAGAATCCTGTCTTAACAGGGGATGATGCACATCGCATAAAAATACTCTCCCAAACGCAAATATTGCCGAAGAAGCGTCCACAGGCACATATGGCAGCCGCCGCAGCTGCAGCTGCCGCAGCCGAAACATCAACAACAGCAACAACAGGCACCGCATCGGTTATTCAGCATCCAGCTGAACAGCAACAACAGATACAACATCAGCAGCAACAACAGCAATCATTCCGGCCGTACGGGCAACAACATCCGGCGCAGTCGCAGTCACAACAACAGCAGGCACAACAACAACAACAGCACCAACAGCAGCAGCAGTACTGTGCACAATTGGGCTTTAGCGGTGGTGGCGGCGGCGGCAGCAGTCAAGGTATGTTGCTTGACCAACAAAATTCCTCCAGTACTACCACTACTAGTAATACGATAGCACCCACCGCTGCCGCTGCTGCTGCAGCAGCTGCTGCTGGCGTAACGGCCGGTCATCATCATCCTTTAATAAATTTTCTGTGGCCTTGGCACTGATGAGCGCGACTGCGTTGTTGTGTTGCATATTTGCTGACTGGTTGATTAGTTAGCTGGTGGCGCATGCGCAGTCGGAAGCTGAGAAGGTGAAGACTAAATGTACACAAGCGCGTGGATGTGGTGAGAATAATACACTCCCGCCCACACACGCCGAATCTTTCTTTCTCTTTCGTGAGACCACAATTTGAGTGGAATAAGATGCAGCTGCTCAAACGTGAACGCTCCCATGCTCGTTCGCGCGCAAAAGACATTTGTGAACAACCAATAACCGAACGACCGGTTGCAGTTTGAAGCGTTCTAATTTCTATTAGCAAACTAGAAATTCAAAAATAATTTAAACCAAAATTAAAGGCAGCATAAATGATTTGTTACAATAAATATATAATAGAAAAGATAAAAATACCAGTTGATAAAATGGAAATAAGTATTTTTGACAAAAAGATGCAGCAAAGAAACTAAAGTTCTTACTAAAAAAACCCTTTGTGTTTTTATTTCCCAAACAAGATGGAAAAAGCACTCCTATGCATGCTAAATGGGATGTTACCTTATATTACATTGCTTACTATAATCACTCTAGCCTAAAAAACAGCAAACAACTATTGCCTTCAGTTGAAATTCTTTGAATTAAAATTATTTATAAAAATTTTCCCGATGTCAGTTATGTGCGCGCGAACGAGCGTTTGGAGAGGAAATTCGCTTTCACCTTTTTCACTTTCTTCAGCGTCGTTCAAAGTCACAGTCAAGCGCTAAGATATATTCAGTGTTCCGTCGCCATCAAGGCCAAAGCCACGCCATAAAAATTCGCATTCAAAATACATCTTTCACTTTCTCAAACACACACACAATCATATCTAACATTGGTAAAAAAAAACTACTCTTTTAACCACAAAAATCGTATTAGCGAAGGGTAAAATTGGAAGAATTTATATGTTTTAAGTTTAGGAAATGACTTGATACTATTTCTTTATATGTGATGATTTTACTAATACGTAGATGGAATATATTTTGCATCACTCTTTTTTATAAATTAAAAGGACGTTGTTTAATACTTTTTTGAAAGTTCAAATTTTGCAACGGACAAAATCATAGGCTCGACACTATTCCTGTGTAAGTATTCTTAAGTTTATTTCAGACTCGCAATTGCTGTGGTGAACAACAATTTGAAGATTTAACTTTGCATTAGTCCGCATTGCATTTTCCTGGATAAAGGCTATAACAATAGCGACGTGTATGAGTCTTTTACACCAAATCGGTTCAACTCTAGCAAAATAAGGCAAAATATCGCTAGGTTAGAGTGAAAACTTACCAAGTCCACTTTTTCTAATAAAGTAAGTTTTTATGCAAGAAGCAAGAACAATTAAAAATGCATAGTTTTCTAAATGATCGAACTTTACGTATTTCTAACCGTTTCTATTCAGTATTAAGCAAACACGCGAAAACTTGTATTAAACTTTTTGCAAAACAAGTGCTTGAAAAAATGAGTTTGAAAGGTTTTTATTCTCTACTGTAAAATTTGAAAAAACTGGACTTAGCAACTTTTCACGCTAAACTAGCGATGTTTTTCCAAAAAAATCAAATCAGTTGTGAGCTAGGAAAGTTCTTTGAGTAGTTATTTTCCCCAACGTAACTAAGTATCCACTGTCATTGTATTCACACAGTAGGCAGCCAGCTATTCATCACTCTCACTCAAGAGCTTGCCTGCCTGGAAAATCCTCAAAATAACACCAACTTAATGAAAAACGAAATATAAAACTAACGGAATTTTCACTAGCACAATCTTCCATACCTCATATTCCTTATGAACACACATTTGTATATAACCATCACTTCCTACACTCTATAATGCACACAATCACAAAATCACCTAGTTCCTTGCCATTGCATTTCGGCCTGACTTGCCTCATCTTTTAGATCCACTCACATTGCCGCCTCGGCGCGAGCAAGGGCTACGTAAAGCGAAACAGACTAGCATGCATGCCATGTTTATGAGTTCGGGCAGCGCCGGTGGCGCTGGTAGCAGCGCTTTGGCTGACAATGAAGATCAAGAGCCCGATGAATTTGCAGATTCAGACACAGATCCAGTGTGGACACCACAAGAAGAGGATGTAAGTTGTGCTGTATATGTATGGAAAGTGCTAGGTTTTTTCTATACGAGAATCAATTTGGTTTTTAGAGCGATGATGGCAGCAGAAGCTACCGCCGTAAGTCGTCGCGTCGCAATAAGAGCGCACCGCGGAAATCTAATTACAATGAAGAGTCGGAGCAGCAACAAACTTCGCTAAATCAAGTACAACAGCAACAACAACAACCACAACAGCAACAGCCACAGCAGCAACAACAACAGCCACAGCAGCAACAGCAACAACAGGCGCAGCAACAGCAAAATGTTGATGGCTATACACCGAACAAGGCCAATGCATCTTCGTATGCCAATGCTGCGCACGATGCGGATAATTTCAAGGTAGGGTGGAAAAGAGAAACAATGGACCTAATTGTCGAGAAATGTCTAAAGGTTTAGCTCTGTCGAAAAAAAAAATTTTTAGGTATAAACAGAACCAATTCGCTGAGAGAATTCCGTTGGGCGGAGCGATGTCGTCGGGTGACATTCGCTGCAACATTTCGCTCAGTAAAACAGAACCAAAACGAAATTCGCATCAGTGGATTGACAAATAAAAAACATAAAAATACAAAGGCGAAAATATAAATACTCAAATTGTCCTATTCTTCTCCTTCTTGATAATTATCTGCTCGA
>JAPVRG010180891.1:0-11106 GCA_029783565.1 Rhagoletis cerasi | reverse complement strand
GTGATTTTGAATTAGTCAAATCACAAATCCACAAATCAAATTTATTTCTAAATTGAAAGTTGCATCAAATCCTAAATAAATTTTATTTGTGATTTGATTTGTAGACCAAATAAAACATAAAATTTATTTGTGATTTGATTTGTCAATCAAATAAGAAATAAAAAGGATTTGTGATTTGAATTTTTGACCAAATCAGAAATCAAATTTATTTGTGATTTGTTTTGTCAACCAAATAAGAAATAAAATTTATTTGTGATTTGATTTGTCAACCAAATAAAAAATATAATTGTTTTTTATTATTGTGGCGTAATTATATTTATTTTTGACAAGGTTATTGAGCTTTGTACCAGCAACAACAGCTTTCAGGGTATACATAGCTCAGTGGTTAGCGCTTCTGGCTTTGAACATCGATGATGCGGGTTCGATTCCTGCTGAAGTCTAGAAAAAGAAGTCTGATGAGGAGATGTGGTGATCTCCGAAATTGCAGCTATAACTTCTACCGCTCAGACTGTGTTGCTTTTTCCATTCTTCTTAAAAACGAATCATGGTACAAATCTCAATAACCTTGTCAAAAATAAAAAATAAAATTTTTTTGTGATTTGATTCGTCGATGAAATAAGAAATCAAATTAATTTCTGATTTAATTTGTCAACCAATTTCGAGATTTTTGGGACCATTTCGGGATTTTCGGAACTTCAGCACTCCCAAACAAATTGATTCGCGATACAAACCAAATTACAAATTTTATTTCTCATTTGGTTGACAAATCAAACCACAAATAAATTTTATTTCTTATTTGGCCAAAAAATCAAATCACAAGTCAAATATATTTGTTATTTAATGACGGATTTTAAATCAAAATGGATTTTAAATCACCCAACCCTGAACTTTCAAAGCGAATCATTTAAACCTGGACTTTGTCAACTTGCTGGTGGAGAAGGGCAGCATTGGAAATGCTGGGCATTTATGTAATTATCTGGCTATGGACAGTAAAACTCGGTTACTCGAGACTATGGATAGCAACACTATAGGAAAATTAGATTATAATGGCTTCTGTATAAGGAATAAATGCTAAAAGTGATTTCGTTTGCTTCTAGTTAAAGTTTCCTTTCAGAATATTTAGCAAAGAGGGGAAATAAATTGTCTTTGCGGAATAATTTCTGTCTAGGCCAAAGTAACGCTCTCATTTATAAAGTTTGCTTGCCGAATATTAGAGCATCACAGTGACCAAATTAGCGAATTATACTAAGCTTTTATATTCTTTGTCGATTGCTGCCTGTAGGCTGTGTTGGTACACGTAGGGAAAATTCCCTACACGCAGGGATTTTAGTCTAAAAAAATGAGTGTAGGGAAAAGAAGAAGGAGAGATTTTTAAAAATTAGTGAAATGTAGGGATTTTTCGAAAAATCTAAAAAATCTGTTTTTGTGTGGAAGTATAATAAAGGGCAAATTTCAAGTCGCTAAAAATTACCGTTAATTTTTGAGAATTTTTTCGCGGTGTTGCGTATTACACCCTAGACGAAAAAAAAATTCTCAAAAATCAACGGTAATTTTTAGCGATTTGAAATTTGCACTTTATTATACTTAAAAATATTATAAGAAATCGAATTGAAAATTCTAAAATTACGATAATGATCTCGTGGTATTTTTTGCATTTTCCCGAGTTCTGTGTAAAATTGAAAAAAAAAATATTCTTGTGGTTTTTGAATGGACAAAATATATTTTTATAAAAAATAAGAAAAATTTGTCGTGCAAAATATACATAAATAAAATCGTCAAAACGTCATATGCATATTTTTGACGCTGACTGTACATGTTTATTTGTATGGTTTAGTTTTTCTCTACCAAATGAACTTATGTTATCTTAGTTAATTACTTGATTGTGTCTACGCAGGGTTGACATATTTGACATTTACTTGCAGCGTGTGTCAAAATTTACTGTCTTTGAAATTTCGTTGTCAGTAGCCTTGCAAGTAGCTCTGCAAGTTCGAAAATGTAAGTATGTATGTGAATGTATTGAGTTTTTCTGCCAGACAGTTATAAGGAATTATCTGGTAAAAATTTTAGAGAATTTTTGGGGAAAAGTAGGATTTTTTTTTTGGTGAGTGGGGATTTTCCAAAAAAGTATGTACCATCAATGCCTGTAGGGCATTTAGCTGAACTGTCTTCGCCGTCTAAATTTCTTTTGAACTTTGGATTTTAAACATTACTAACCTCTGTTAATACTTCTCTTTTTCGAAAAAACTGTGAGTTTACTATCGTACAATTCATAAAAAGTTTTCGTCAATTACATCCGCCCTGCGTACATTTCCACACGCAATTTGAGTGCAGACACAGTTGAACTTCTTTACGTTGGGTTGAAGTTTGGTAGCAGGGATGGTCAAAGGCTATTTGGCAGTGAGCTCTCGATAACTGTAGTAGTTTTTGTGTTCTATGAGGTTGCTGCTACTCAAGAAGCAGTCGATTTGCTGCGCAATTGCGCGATGTAGGCAAGGGAGGTAAACAACTACTGTGTTAGCCGAGCGGCAATTAAGGCTTTGGGCTCGCTAATGATGTACCCTAAGCTATTAGCGGATGCGTCTGATTATATGCTAGTCTGTTGGATACCAGGCCATACTAATATTGCAGGAAACTGCGCTGCGCATGAGTTGGCCAGAAAAGTCACGCCCGAGACTGCTATTGGACATAAAGCCCTGGTTTGAGCTCAGCGAATGCAGAACGAAAACAAGGATATGTGCAACTGCTCGGTCTTTATGGCCGCAGATGAACCGCAGGAGGTCGAGGCATCTACCCTGAGAAAAAAATAAACCATATCCTCATTGTTTCAAACTAAAACATATATGATTTGGCGCCAAACGACCTTTTTTTACTTTAATTAGATTCATTTTTGGAGATCTTTTGAATACAATTTCGTTCTGCGCTTCACAGGTGCTTTTCCATAATTAAGAAAAACCGAAAAAAAAATCAAAAATTATCTGCTCCGTCTAGTCTAATGGCATTCGAATCTGGACCCTACCGAAGACTAACAAATTGTAGCAAGCATGTAAATGCGTTTTGAAATGTTCACTTTGAATCAAGGCATTGTAAATTTGTTACAGCGTGGTGTTGATAGTTACAGAGTGTGTTGTTTGGAAATTTTTTTATTGAGCTAAACTCCTTCTCGATAAAAAAAATTCCAGACAACACCACTCTGAGATCGATCAAACAAACTTTTGTTTAAGTTTGTTAAAAAAAATAATTTTTCTGTTCAAAAATTTCATACTGCTAACATGGAAAACCAATAACGACTGTTTGAAAAAATCATGTTACTTTTTTCTTAGTGTACTCCGGTTCACAAGGATGCAACTCTTCACCCAGGTGGCTGGCTATATTCACGCGGTGATTAAAATAACCACATCGGATCCTAACTATCATAGCTACTTAGAGAAGGACGAGGTTGAGCCATATCATACATTTTTCTCTTCGGATGCCCAGATTTTGCGAAGCTATTGCACTTTTCAACTAGTCCTGCAAAATCACGTTCTTGGAACATAGCGTTTTTCGCTTTATCTTAGCTGTTGCCGTCCGTAGCGGTGTCACAAAAGACTGAAGGTAATGGTCCAAGTGTGCCCCCTACTTGGGGCAAACACTATCCTTATTCTGAGCGTACCTGCCTTTCGGTCGGTTTTCAGTAGGGAAAATTAACGCGTTCGCTATTGCAAAAGCATCTAAGTAGGTGCCATATTTATCTTGATCGTCTTCATTTTCATTAACCTCTACACTTTAACTTACAGCAATGCAATAAAGGTGGCAAGTTTTGGCCATAGCCAACTCTTATATTTAGTAACTATTTGCAGCCTATAAAGGTCTGTAAAAGGGGTGTTATGCAAATAAAGATCGCTAATAGCTGCCTGACTATCAAGAAAAAGTCTGTATTATCATTGCTGCTTTGTTCACAGCCAAGCAAAGGGAAGTTGCACTTGCCAAAAAGTATGCTATTTCTATTGTGTAAGTTCTTGTGGAATCGCCTAGGGCAAAGTGCGTCCTTTCCCGCAAAATAGAAATTAAGTACAGTAAAAGCACGTACGTACATATATACGTTTTTTAGAACTACATCAACCATGAAATGTTAAATGACGGCTGGGGAAGTGTTTTAGAATAATGCGCTTCCTAGACCAAGTTTGTTGCGTAAGTCTTTGGTTTTGCTTCTGCCAATACAGGTATTTAAATACTGATTTTGAACAGAAATTTTTTCACCTGCAAAGCTAGTTTTTATCACCTAATAAATATAAGAATACTTGCAAAATTATTTAGAATTTCAATATTTTTTTAATAAAAATTTTACTATAAGCTGATGGTGGAAATATTCCTCTGCTTTTTTTAATGGCAAAAAAAATTTGGTATAATTTTTTCTCACATTGCACTTTTTTAAGAAAGGTTCTTGGTAACTTTATATATTTTAAAAGCCGACCAAATTTGCCTAGGTGATTTCAGAACTATCGGAAAAAACTGATTTTAAGTTGGAATTCACACTTTTTATAAAAAAGCTAAAACAACTAGTTTTATATTATATATATGTATGTATCATGAAATGGCATTTTACTTACAAATAATTTCATGGTAAAGGTTTTCCTTCAGTCAGCAGCAAAATTAATCACAATAAACCGTCAAAGCGCAGCTACGATGACACTGCAAATAACAAACAGATTTTAGTATTATTTTATAATTATTTAATTTTGTAAATTTAATGCTGTTTTTAATTTTCGATTTTTGTTTAAACCACTTTCGAACACTTATTTTGCATACGGTTTCCAAAACTAAAGTCTTTTTTTTATGGCAAAATGTTTTCTTCATTTCAAAACTTCATGCTCACACTTACACTTCACAGCACTTATGCACTAGTCCACTAGTCTGGCTCCAATGTGCAAAACAATATACAAATTAAAAATTTAATTTAAATATATATGAAAATTATAAAGCAGAATGAATTGTAGAATCGCGAACGATTCCAAAGTTTTGACTGGATGCTGCTGTTGGCCAGCTGCTGGCTTATATACCGCGGCACATATTTTCAAAATAAAAATTCCGACTCGCAAAAGTTAGTTGTGTTACCAACAAAAGAGTCAAAACCAAGCAGAGCCAACGCAATGCTGCCGGTGTCGCTGTCGCTGTCGCTGTCACAGTTGACGTCAACGCACCAACGCGCACGCGAAATTCAAGCCAAAGCCAATAGCTGCTGACTGACGTCGCGTTATTTTTGCGCCGAGCGTCGTCGTATACGAGTGTGCGCACGCGCGCTCAACGAGCTTTTGCGATTACAAAATCGCTTAAGAACAACAACAGCAGCAACAATTAAGACATTGACGTATGTTTTGTAGAGCAGAAAACGGCCTCTAACGAAAGTGAGAGTGCCTTGAGTCGCAAGCAGCGCAGTTTGGCTAACTGACTGGCTGGTTGGTGGGTTGGTGGGTTGTTAGCTTGCTCGGTTGGTTGGTTTGCTCGTTGCAGTGTTTTGGCACCGGCAAGTTCGCTGCTGCAGTTTTTTGTTTTGAATTGAGCGCTGCGGAGCCAAATGAGCGGTGAGCTTTTAGTGTGCGCCTGTAGTAGTGCGCTTACCGGTTGAATGTATGAGCTAGTGGTAGTGGTTTGAGTTGGTGTGCGTTTGCCGGTCGAATAGGCGCGTACATTTTGAATAGAGAAAAGTATATATCTTCTACAAAAATGATTAATCAGACATTTAAATTATGTGGTAGTATAGTGCGAAGTAAGTACACTTCTTTTTTGCTTTCTTTTAATTCAAAAAATGTGCAAAAATTCTTAATTAATTTGGTTGTTTCGCGTGCTCACCCACACATTCAAGCAACCGAAAAATGTTTGCTTGTGTGCACTTTCGGTTGTCCACAGGCCCATTAACTCACGCACACATGCTCACCTCTTAACAACTCACACTACTAAGGCTAATTTTTTTTTTTTAATTTAAAAATTTTCTTAATGAACAATTTTTTTTTGGCTGATTTTTAGATGTTCACCAATATGTTTGCATTGTAACTAAAAAGGTCGTTGTGTTTGCAAATGAAAAGAATGTCAGTTCAAAAAATTAGGAACATTGTCAAATTTTTAATAATCTGGAAGGTCTTTGATTTATTGAAGCAATGAACTTGGTGGTCAAGATAAGGAAAATATGCAAATATTTGAGCTACTCTATATGCAGCAATGAAAATATAAATATTTGTACATACCTCATTTAAAGTATTCGGCATGTATTTTGACTTACCGAAAGCTTGTCTAAAGAAATTGAAACCCTTGGAAAGCTCCGCCTTATGTTTACTGTGGACTAAGCTAAAAAAAAAATGAGGGGCCAGCTGACGTGGTCCACATCAGAGTTAAGAAAACAGATCCCACCTTTAGAGAAATAACAGGAAATAAAATAAAATGTTGCTCTATAATTATTACTGAACAATGGAAAAGTTGTTTTCGTCTCGTGTGACGATTATTTTAAGATGTGAAGTATTTTCGTCTTCTCATAATAATTATATGGGACTTTTTTTTTTCGTCTCTCGGGACGTTTATTTCAAGACGGAAATGATTTAGGTACGTATTCTCATAATAATCACATGGGACTTTTATTGAAGTGAAACTTCTTCATCGAGTTCGGAGATTTAGGGCCGTTAACTTATCTATTTTCAAACAATTCTATAGAATTTTCTGTAGTTAAATTTAACTAAAGAATGAAATAAATAAATAAATAAATTAACTATAGCTTAAAACTGATACTTTAACGACCCTTAAAAATATAACGCCAGGATTGTTCATGTCATCAAATCTGTATCGTTCTTTCGGTTTGCAAAAATGAGGTGTAAAATTAAAGAGCTTCGTTTCTACGCGGTTTTGGTTCTTTGAAAAGGGTTGCCACATGTTAGAAAATCACATGCAAATAATCAAGTTCGTAGAGGTTTGCGTAAAATGTTTAACGCACAGCCCCCAGGATCTGCGCGGAGGATTGAATGGATTGGTATGTAGGTGTGCAATACGGTTTTAAATTTTAGAAAAGGGTTGCCACATAATAGAAATTAAATTCAAAATATTAAGTGTATATTGGTGAAAGGAGTAAAACTTAAATGCAAAGTTTAATAAAAATTTAAATTAAATGTCAATTAAATTGCAATTAAAAAAATTCGTGAAATCGGCTGTGAGGGTACCAATTCTATTAAGAAAAACGTGGGACGTTAATAATTTTCGTCTTGAAATAAACGTCCCGAGAGACGAGAAAAATAAAAATCCCATACAATTATTATGAGAAGACGTAAAAAATTGACATCTTGAAAAATTCGCCCCGCGAGACGAAAAAAGATATATCTCGTAAATAATTATTATACAAGGACGAAAAAAATTTCTCTTAAAACAAGGCAACGTATTTGATATTAAATATTAGGATAATAATTATTTTCGGTCTCTTCTTCTAAAACTAAACCCTCTGTGTGACGCAAAGGAATACGAGGCTTTGCGTTTGACAACAAAACTCATCTTCGGAGAAAATGTTTGGGCTAAATAGCTCATCTTTTTCAGTTTTCAGTAGACTAACAGAAAGGACTTCGTATTAGCTATACTAATGCATTCGAGGCTTAAGTTTAACTCTTAACGTAAAGGTTTACATAAGAGTTTATATACTCGAAGGAAAGTTAAACATATATGATGGCATCGAGAAGGACCACGGCATTGTAGTAGGTGTCTACTATTTCATTAACTTTCCGGTAAACGGTAGAAAAACACTATCTTCCAATTAAAGCTAAATACCATAGAGCACTACTATAAGTTACCTAAAAACTGTTATAGGACTGCATTCGGCTATTAAGTACATCGAATACAGTGCCAGAAAAGCAGTATTCGCTCTTAAGAGGTGCGGCTTTCGGTTGACCAACAACCATGCAACTTTTTAAGAGGAAGAAAAAAGTGGTAGAAAGGCGTAGGTGTGATGAGTTTGGATTGCTGGCAGACAAGACTGCGCTCCAAAAATTTTATCAGAAAATATACCAAAATCCAACCGATCTCAAGGCCGGGCCTAGTTCTTGAATCTATGGAAAAATATCCAGAAAGGGGTGATTTTGCGTTATTTAACTTTAAATTACATAATTTTAGTAATGTCACTTTATTTAAAAAAAAAAACTGGGTCATTGTGATAACATATTTGAGGTGTTACTTTGGCTATATTTTGTACCTTTAATGAGTATAATTCCTTCAGCGCGGAACGGAGACATTCAAAACTCATGGAAAATAGCAATTCTAATATTGGAAAATACATTAGAGGTTGAGCAATATATGGAAATAAACTGTAAGAATTTGAAAATTTTTGCTCGTATTTAATTATCAGTAAAGTATTATTCGGAGTTCTTTTCCATTTTGCGCCTTCAGGAATAAAGTACTTAATTGTTGTATTGTGCAACCATTTTCCGTCATTCCGTAGTAGGAGGTAAACGAGGTTGATCCAGCGGTGTACGAGGACAAGACAAATAATCTCCTGCCAACGCATAAAGAGCCTTTGCGTATTACACGCAGAGAAGAGTCAGCTAAATATATTTCTATCAACGCAATATTTGGTAGCAATAACCAAATGATGTACATACACTTACCAAATCATAAGTTGAGAGAAACATATTTGTTGGTGTTGAATATTTAGTTGACGTAACTAAACTATTTTCTCAGTATTGTACACACGACACTATTAGCAGTTGTAACTCTAAAGTAGGGAGGAACTTTGTCTACCTACGGTCCAGCACTAACGTCACTTATATTGTCAGCCTGGGGATTAAGCAAAGAATAACTCTGGCCAACAGGTGCTCTCTTGACGAAAAAACAATAAACTCGCTCTACATGGACGATGGCACACAAAGAATGAAAAATGTTTTGAGGCTTTCGAGAGAAGAAGTTTTCGCAAGACCTTGTGGGCGAAGGGTATCGAAAAAGCTAGAATAACGACCTGTATGTGCTTTTCAATGACATAGGCATGGAGACACGTTCACATGAATATACAACGAAAACTCTCGAACGTAATGGTATGACCAATGAAAAAGGATCTGTTTATACTTGGGTCGAAAGACTGGCGGAACTTTGTAAGGAAGGTAGAACATTGTCGAAATTTCTTGGTATCCGCTCAAACTTATATAACTAGCAAATATTTACACCCAAATTCATAAAAAATAAAGAAGACTTTAACTGTTTTATGAATCGAAAACTTGTATGAAAATTACACTTCATAGAGCTCTTTAAACTTATTTTATTTTTTATGCATAAGGCCATTAAGTTATAAGCTCTTTTTAAAGATTTAAATAAACTTAAATTTGGTTTTGATGTGTTTGAAAAAAATTTAATTATTTTGCCTTTGCCCTTTATTTTTTAAATGTCTGGCATTTGAACTTGGAGTTAAAAGTGCAACCGAATGCATGTTAGCACAAATACCAAAAGTCATAACAGGCACGTGTAAATCAAATCATTTGTTGTTTGTTTGAACTCAACTGTTCGGGTTCGTCGATCGTAAAATGAATTTTGATGTTAAAAAACACGTTTCGTATTTTAATAAAATTTTTAAGCCAAACGAAAAAAATTTACATAGTTAATTGGTGCACTCAATGAACTAGTAAGTCTGAAAAAATGTATGGCAAATCATATTTTGTTTCTGGTTATTGGCATTTAAAGTATGAAAACTTTCAGTAAGCTCGAGGCCCAGAAATTAAATGGTCGACTCCAAGCACAATTAAGAGTTCCTGAGATTGAAAATGAAATTGAAATCAGTTTAATATTCCAGAGGTAACTAACTTCCTACAATAAGTATTAAAAAGACCGAGAAAAAAAGAGAACGAGAAATGACACTGAAGATGGCACAACGCCGAAACCGGGTTGTCTCCAAACTAAACTTGACAAGAGATGACGGAAATTCGTTCCAAAGTAAATCGTTACAAACACCCGTAATGGAAGGCGTGAAAGGGTTAAAACTTTTTACAAAAAAATTTCCTGCTAATTTCTAATATAGATTTTTGAAGACAAATAATCGATTTATGCACTATTTCTGGAATTGTATCTACGTAAATTTGTAATGTTAGTACCCCGATAAAGACCTGTAGCGCACTTACATTTAGTCGGATAATTTTTTCGTCTTCAGTGAATCTTAATAAAATTTTCTGCTTTACATTTTTGTAGAATATTTTGACACTCTATCTGTCACTTTTAATAGTTTAACATGGTACCCCTTTAAAATAAGGGTATAAAGACCCGTTATTATAAGAGTTAGAGGGTTAAAATATTCTACAAAAAACTTTACGTAAAATTTTACTGGGGAAGTCTTAGGTCAGAACTTATAATTAAAATCATTTTATACATAAATAGCGGACCCGGAGGATGGATCCGTGCGCAGAAGTCCACGTAAGTGGGGAAAACTTTTGACTGCCATCCACCTGGGGATGGCCAGAAGTGATTCTTGTGCGTACGGTTCAAATCGCAGCTAACAACGTCCGGATATTTATATCCACGTATCCTCTGGGTAGCGACCAAACACCCGTTTGGGAGCGAGCTAATGTGAGAAGGCGTAAATCATCGCGTGCGCAGGGTTTGGGTCCCGCCACGTTAAACATCGCCCAATGAAAAATAAGAAACAGCCCCGCAAGAGATCCCCCCTTTCTGTTGACGACCACGGCAAACGAACAAGGGACTATGATTTGAGGGTATGCACTTGGAATATCTGGACCCTTAATGGGGAAGGTGCCTTTGCCCGGCTGGTTGATGTCCTCGGGAAGACAAAGGCTGACATCACCGCCATCCAAGAAATGCAATGGACGGGGCAAGGCAAGGAACACGTGGGGCCTTGCGACGTCTACTACAGCTGCCATATAAAGGAGCGCAAATTTGGTGTTGGATTTGTGGTGGGAGAGAGACTCCGTCGCCGAGTACTGGCGTTCACCCCGGTGGACGAACGTCTAGCCACAATCCGCATCAAAGCGAGATTCTTCAACATCTCGCTCATTTGCGCCCACGCCCCGACGGAAGAGAAGGACGACGCGTCCAAGGATCTCTTCTATGAGCGCTTGGAACGCACATATGAGCGCTGCCCCCGACACGATGTCAAAATCGTGCTTGGCG
>JAPVRG010180675.1:0-11891 GCA_029783565.1 Rhagoletis cerasi | reverse complement strand
AATTGAAGCTGTTATATATATTTATAACTTCTGAACCTAGACATGTCATCAACGTTGCTGCTTTAATCTCCTCGGATTTCTTATTTAGCTGGATCGCAGTAGCATACCAATCGAATTGCTGTATCCATTGTTTCCACGTTGTGTGCATGTCTGCTGTTAAGGTTAGGTTTCTCGGTGCTTTGATTCCAGAGACTCCGCAAGCTTCTGAAGCATCATCTCCTGCAGGATTTCCCATTTCTTCACTTATTTCTTCGTTGGTTTCCTTTTTCTTCTTGATTTCTGCTTTTCTGACACCATGTGGCGTCGGCATTAAATAATAAGGCAAACCACATGCATTTAGTATGCAACCATTTTATTCAGTCAAATCAAAGTGTATATATTGATTGTAAAGAACTATCGATATATTAATACTTATAATCTATTTAGGAGATGTTATATCGATATAAATATTAGGCTATGTTCACATAAGTATATTCTATGTTACAGTACTGGAACTTGGTATAGAGATATATAAAATCAATACCATACTCATGGAGAAAATTGGGCGTTATTGGATAAGGGGGCGTGGCACCTCCCATACAAACGGAATTTTTCATACAGCATATCTCTGGAAGTATTTGTGCTAGAGTACTGGAACTTGGTATGGAGATGTATGAAGACAATCTCATACTCATGGACAAAAATGAGCGTTATTGGAGAAGTGGGCGTGGCATTTTTCAAGTATTTGTGCTAGAGTACTGGGACTTGAAATGGAGATATATAAAAACAATCATATAATCATGGAGAAAAATGGGCGTTATTGGTATGGATATATATAAAGACAATCACATACTCATGGAAACTAATGTGCGCTATTGGAGAACTATATCTCAAATATTTTACATGGGAAATACTTAATTTGATGCATGTTATAGACTATGTGGGGTTAAGTATAGAAAAAAGGGTGTGACACCGCTAATATACGAGAAGTTTATATCCTATCCTATTTTAACCAATATAAATGCGACAGCTCAGCCTCAACCAGTCATAATAAGCTTATTCATACTCGTTATCTAGGTCAGAAAAAATTACTCCTTGTAAGTTACCAGAACAAAACAATCCGTATATGTGAACAATATAGCCCACAAAATTTTGAAATATGAATTGCCTATTTGACATCACAATAATACCAAAAAAAATATTTAAAATAATTAATTATTGTTTTTGAAATGTCCCCGGTCAACGCCGGGTATTGCAGCTAGAAGGCTCTAAAACTGCATGCCACAATTTTTCTAAAAAATCAGATTAGAAAGTTGAAAACTTTTAAGCAAATTTATTGAATTTTTGTGTGTATTTTGTAATGGTATGCACTATATTTTTATAAAAAATTAACTAAAAGAAATTAAAATAAAAAACTTTGCATACATTGTGAAAAATTCTCTGTACGTGGACTTTTGTCGTTCAATGTACATTATATAACAAACAATAAAATTTTACCAAAGAAAATTGTTCATAAACTCGAAAATTGTATAAAAAAATCGAGGGATATTCGTCCCAACATTTCGCCCAGTAAAAGGGAATCCCAACGAAATTCGCATCAGCTAATTGACAAATAAAAAACATAAAAATACAAAAGCAAAAAGATGAATCTCCAAATTTTCCCATTCTTCTTCTACGTGATAATTATCTACTAGAAAAGTATTTTTATACTGGCATTGATTTTGACTACCGGCGGCAGCGGCAAAATTAAAAATAAATCTATACTCGCCGAGTATCGTAAGAAGAACTTCGTTGTCGCTTTGGTTGTGTGCAATCTTATATACTGCAGTGTGTTTTTATTTTGACAACGAACTTTCTTCCGACGAAATTCGCTCAGCCATTTGATTCTGTTTATACTTTAACGGGCGACGATATATAGACACACGTTTGTCTTACCTTAAGTTGTTCCCGGGCAGCCAGTTCTTTCTCATGAACCTCTTGCAACATCGGCAGCATTTGCTGCAACGTATCTGATGTCACGCGCTGATCATAACCCAAGGCAAAGAGTAACTGTTCTAAGGAGAACATAGCTGGTTCGCAGCTATCATGTATGTCCTTGAAATTAAAAAGAACAATTAAAAAGACATACGCAATTCAAGCACGGTTTTAAAAACTTACTCTGAAGTCATCTTTTGCCAAATCCAACCACGATGTAGTAGCAAAGTAAACGCTCTCAGAAACTACGTAGCCAGTAGCCAAGCTGGAGGTGTAGGCACGGGGAAAAACAACAATAAATTCTCCTGGCTTCTGCTCGATGCGGCATAGCGACACTCCACGATCGGTGAGCATATGTGGTGGAACCATAACCGTGTCACAAGGTAGCCAAATTGTCTTATTTTGGCAATGCGTGGGAATGAGCGAAGTAAGTGCCGATCGGAAGTTGGCGCTCTGATCATCTGGAATGCCGTACCACAGTTTTGAGGCCCCTGTGTGTAGGTATTCAATCCATGAGAGTCCATGTGGATCGCGATACCAGCAACAAGCGGAGAACAGCATGCCCACATGCAGAGTCGGTACAGTAACGCCCATTACGGGACCAAGTGAGCGCAATACCGAGCCTGGATTATTCGTCATCACTTTTAGATTCCATGGATGCCGCGCATAATTCGAACCTTTGCTCTTTGGACCAGGACTGGGGAAACCATAGCCCCATCCTGATGAGTCGATGGACCCAGAGTGTACGCAAACGTGACTGTCACGCACAGCTACATGACGCCAGAACTCGGCCTCTACCTCGTTGACAATGGGTTCTGTGTTCTTAAACCATAGCGCCATAGTGTTCCGAGCAATGCGATAGAATTGACTGAGCGGCATACTGCGGCCTTTCACAATACACTCCATGGACACGCCATCTACTTCCTCCTCCGACTCTTCATCATCTTCAGAAGAGACATCGTCTTCTTCGTTGGATACGCTTTCAGTATTCACAAAACGATCGGCATTTCTTCGAGCACGAGCCTCGCGTTTCGCCCAATCAGCTTCAACCTCATCGAATAGCTTTTGGCGTTCAGCTGGCGATAAGGTATCATAAGGGAGCAAATATTTGCAATATATGTCATCAAGTTTGGTAACACGATCCTGTGCCAACTTCGGAATGCACATCTCCTCGGCCACCCGTGCCCATTTTTTTTTCTCGATTACCTCCTTTAAACCACCTAACTCTTGCACGGTATGATATAAGCGTGGTAGATCAACTTCCATGCCTCCAATCCAAGGTGGATGATTCATTACAATACTCTGCGTTGCTAGATATTTCTTTATTGCACTTAGCTCTTTAGCACTTGGACCCCACCGATGAAGCATCTTATGCACATATTGATTGTAAGCTGTAAAACGCATTTCATCCGATATGCGGCATTCTGGTTTGAATGTCGCAGGAGGTATTATTTTGCAAATGCCGAAACGCGCAGCAATGGGAGTAATACGTTCAATAAAGTCTATAGGATCGGCAAACTCCTTTTCTGTTGGTCTGAAAATGGGCGCCTCTACCATCTGGGTGGGATCGTCGTGACGCGGAAAAGCAGTGTTATTCGACATTTTGATTGGTGTGTCATCCTTGAATTTCTTATTTGCACCATGACCTGATGGACCGGGACCTGCCCCGCCCATGCGAGATTTTGCCGAGCCTGAAAAAAGTGAGGAGTTGGAATTGACACGAACTAATCCACTTCCCGTACTAGCAGCAGCGGCTGCAGCGGATGTTGATGGCTGATTGGCATCTACAACTCCTTTAAATCTAGGCTGAACTGTTCCGATCGGAACATTTTTCAAGCTATTTGATGATGATTTATCCATGTTTGCCGCCGCTGCGGAGGATGCAGCTGAGGTTGTAGCGTTAGTTTTCTCACCCTTTTTCGAGGCTTCATCCACAGCTGTATTTGCACTGACACTGCTGCCGACGATATTGCCTGCGAAGTTGGTATCAGAGTTTTTACGATATCCGCTACATTCATGGATTCCGGTAGTGGTTTGGAATTTGATCCCATTTGAGCTTTTGTCACCAAAGTGGCGTGCATTATAACCTTTTGATTTGGGCCATCGGGACCCTCTCGCCCTAATTTTACAGCAACACCCTGGATGCCACCTTCGACATCGCCACCGGTTCCCACACCTTGCAGTGGAATATAGAATGTATGACCCTCCGAGTCGGAATCGGCATCAGTTTTTGCAGTTTCCTGCTTCTTGGCGCCTTTTGTTACCTTTGTAGTGGGAGCCTTGCTGCTTACTCCAGGCTTCTCAGAATCTAAACTTACTTTCACGAGTTTACAATTTTCTGAAGGACTCAGCGTTAAGGAGACTGAGCTGTTTTGTGATTTACCAGCTATTTCTTTGTTAGGCTTCTCATTAGTAGATGCCATTGAGGCACGTTTCTTTCCCGGCGATGTTTTGCACGTTGGAGGAGTGTATGGAGTAGATTCTTCATTTTGCGAGTCTCGACCACTTTGACGTCTAAATGCTGGCGCTGAGTTCAGTTTGGTGCCCTCCGCTTCATCATCATCCTTGTCAAAAGAGTAAATGGATTTTTCGTTATCTGCGGAAAATGCACCGTAGGAAAATGGCGCAGTCTTCTTGTGACTTGTCGTTGTAGTTTCCTTCAGTTCAATTTGCTTTTGTTGGTTTTTCTGATTATAAACAGGAGTTCGCTTAGGCGTTTTTGTTGCCGCCAAACTGCTGATTGGAAGAGTATTTAACAGAGGTTTAGATGGAGTGGCATTTTTCTCTTCAAATGCGGGAACCACCGTAATGGGTGCGGTGTTCTTTTTACGGTTTTGCTTCGACGGTGGAGTGATGTCTGTAGTCGATGGAGGAGAAGCTGTTGGCAGCTGCGACTGCGGAAGCTTCCCAGCAGAACTTTTGGATATCGCACTGGAGGTTGTTGGAGCGTCTTTTTCTTTTTCAAGTTTATTTGGTTTATTGTCCTTGCTCACAGAATCGTTAGCTGCTTTTTCTTCCTTGAGTTTCTTCATAGAATTTTTCTTATCTGGTTTTTCAGAACGCGTCGTCTTTACTGGAGTGGGCGTTTCATTCCTTGTAGTTGCACCTGAATTCGCCTTAACACTGTTCTTTTGTGTGAGATTAACTGCTTGGCCACTTGTTTTTTCGTTATCAGATGTAATGTCCATTGGATTCACTATTTCCAGTAACTTCCCATCATCTTTTCGGTTACTTGTTGCGATTACAGGCGTTGCTTTTAAAGAAGGCCCTTTAGCAGACCAAGCACTTTCACTCTTGCCTAAATCACGTGTGGCTTTGGATGACGAACTAAAAGAAGTACTTTCCTTGTCATCGCGCGTAGGCGGTGGTGTGGTAGCGAACAGATTTGGTCGTAAATTATCATCAAAATCGTCGTCCAAGTCATCTTGAATTTCATCTGGATTTGAGGAACACTCAATTAACCACTTTTGTATTTGTTCATGTGTCATGTTAACCTTCGCTTTACGGCGTTCTTTGCTCGATAATTGATCCCCAATGTACCCCTCAGTGGGTACAACGGGCCCCAATACTGGTTTGTGAATAGAGCCACACTTTCCCAACGTACACTTGGTGTTATCTGGCCCCGAACTTTGTGCTAGGCTAACGCTAGCAATTCCAAATACTTTGCCAGATTCCTCTTTACTAGGCATTAGACTGGCAGTAAGGATGCTCCCGATTTCGTCCTTTAATGGATCTGCTGATGAAGCTGCTGCTCCGGCAGTAGCCGAGGTATTTATGCTGGTTGTTGCAGTTATCGCTACAGATGTTCCTGATCCGGGAACCGTCATTTTCGAAGTCAAAGTCGAACTACCAAGTCCTCCTTTAGTGACGGATGACAGTTCAAATTTCACTGGAGATGGAGAGGGAAAATTATTGGTACGGGGTAAAGTTGTACGGTCAAATTTCGGAGTTAAGAAATTTGGATTGATTTTCGGCGACGGATACGCTTCGATTGGTGGTGGGTAAGTTGTAGGAGCAGCTGGGTATTTTAATGGGGACTGGGGTGGAAGTGGCGCCTGCAGATGTGGTGGTAATGTTACAGTGCCCGTGGGAGTTGGGGGTGCCGTTGGAGACTTTGCCGTTGGAAATGGATGAGCAGATGGACGCACATGTGGTGCATGATAGTGCGGAGAAGCTGGAGGCATGTATGTCGGAGTTTTGTTGAAGCCAGCATTCATTGCCATATTTAGGTTTGATGATGGCGGTGTAGCTGAAGGTATTGCATAAGTCGCGGGAACATTTAATATCTTAGATGTTGGAACAGGCGACTTCTTTTCAATGATTTTAAAAGGGCTTGGGGTCTGTGGGGTCGTGCTCTGTTGCACTGTTGCTGTAGTTGGGGAAGCACTGGTCACTGGAGTAGATGTGTTGAGGGGAGGAGTAGAAACTGGTTTAGTAGTAATGGGCAACATCATCAACTGATTCGGCGGTGCAATGTTTTGCGGAGTACTGTCACATTTTCTTGAATCTGAGTTGTCAGAGTCTTTATCATTAGATTTTATATTTGCCTTAATAGCCAAGGGTTCATCATCGGAATCACTAAAACTTTTCTCAAGCTTACGTTTCGTCTCATTTACCTCTTTGCTTAACAGAAAATCTTCGTCGTCAGAATCAGGTTTACTGAACTCCGATTTCTGTTTATTACTAGGTGCACTTTCAAGAGTTGGGAGTATTTTCGCTATTGCTCCTTTTTTAACAAGCATTCCTTCGATTTCTCGTTTAATAGGTGGATGTTTAGATTGTTTAGGTGGGCGACCGCGTCTTCCAGTTGTTTGCTTCTCGACAGGAACTGATGGTTCTGTTACTGTTACATTTGGAGAATATCCCTTTCCGGCAGATGCACTCGGTGCTGCATTTTCACCTACTGTTGCTGCGTTCTTTTTCAGCTCGTTTTCCATTTTTTCCATTTCCTTAACGTTTGGTCGGTCTGGAAAACTATTCAATGATAAATCATCATCTTCGTCTTCAGCGAGTTGAAGCTTATGCCCTATAATTCCCATGTAGATAGCAGCTGCCTCTTTTGTTTTTCTCGACGGGCGTTGAAGCCTTGCTTGTGCACTTGATGTGGTTTCCTTCTCCTCCTCACCATTTACAGGGGAAATGTCTGACTTAGATTTTTTACTTGAGAGCTGGCGTGCAGGTGACTGCTGGAGAGAGCTCGGCGCTATTTCTCTTACTATCTCTACTTCCAACTGTTCATCTGCATTCTTTTTTGCCGCTCTACCTCGACCTCTGCCTTTACCTTTTGTGGTAGTTTGCTGTTTTTCATTCGACAAATCCTTTTCATTGCCATTGGAAACATTAGTTTCTTGCAGCTCTTCCTTCACTTCTTGAGTTTCTGTAGCATTAGCTACTTGGGCTGCTTCCATTTGTATAGCGTTTGATTTTTTTTGAGTCACCTGTTTTGGCGACTTTGCTGTGCGGCCAGCAGCTTTTTTATGATTTCCCTTGGGGCCCTTCTTAATCCTTATAGACTTTGCCAATGGCTGTTCGTCATCCGACGAAAAGTCAAAAACATTTAATCTATCTTTGTTTTCAACATTCAATGAATCTCCTTCCTGTTTTCTTCCCTTCTTGGTATTTTTGCTTAATTGTTGTATTTTGGGAATATCTGCTGCTGCATCTTTATCTGATTTAATATCCATACTCTCAGTTTTAAGCTCTTGGGCAGCTCTTTCATCACTAGTATCTTCTGTATGTATCACTTTCACTGGTTCAAAAAAAGCACGCTGCCTTGTCATTCGGCCTGATGGTTCTGGCGACGGTATAAATATTGGTGATTCTTTTTGTCTCGGTCGTTTTACTGGAGCTTTTTCTTTAGCTTTTGGCTTCTCATCCGGTTTTTGAGTTGGTTTCATAACTTGTTTGGTGGAATTTAATTCCTCTGGTACATCTTCAGGGGCATGATCTGTACCTTTTTTCGCTGACGAAGGAGGCCTGCCTTTTCGTGAACGCCCTGTTTCACTTTCCTTCGATGGAGTTTCTGATTTTCTTTCCTGTATTGTAGGTGTTTTCGACTTCTTTGCATCAATTTTTCGCACTGAAGATGATTCCTTTCCTGAATACTCAATTTTGATAGCATCATCTTTTGCTGAATAAAATTCATCATCCTCCTCACTTTCATGTTCAGGAAGTGGCTGAACCTCTTTTGCAACACCCCTATTTGACCGCCTCTTTGTATCCGGAGAATTATTGCACTTATCACCTTCTGTAGAACTACCGGGCTGTCGATCTGCCGAGGGCCGTCCTCTGTCTTTGCAACCAGCGACTTCTGCACGCTTTCTCACGGCAAATGGTATAACACTATTATCAGCATCCTCAGTTTTATCTTCTTGTTTTGTAGAGACTGCTTTCATTGGCTCATCTGCTTTGGTTTCAACATCTTCGGGTGGTGCAACTACTGTAGATGCTGCATTTTTGGATGTGGAGGCCTTTGGTTCTTCCTTCTTTGAAGTGCTGCCTTTCGGTCGGCCCTTTTTACCTTTTTTCCCACCTTTTGCTGGTTTTGTTTGCGTTTTCTTGACTGTGTCTTCCGCATCTTTAGATTTACCTTGATTTAAGAAGTCCAAGTGAGCAGGCAATGCGGGTGTTCCACGAAAGCACAAAAACGTTAAAAAGTCCTCCGTTTTTGGACGCTTGTTTGGTAAAATTTCAGTTGGGGGTTCGCGACTCTCAGAAGACGTGCTGGGACCAGTGTTTGAAGAAGATGATGCGGCAATTGCTGAGTTATAGGATGATATTGGAGCATTCTGGCCTTGGGCAAACTTCCGTTGTGCTTGAACTTTGGTCCTGTACGTAAAAAATACATAGTCAGAGATAACACGACGTATTAGGACAAAATCTAGTATATTTTTTACATCATATAAGTACTTTATTAGCATTTTGTTCAGTGACATTATATGAGAAGTTACATAACATTATTCGTTTTGCAGGATCAAATAAGGTCCTTAAAGATTGTTTTGATTATGTAAATTGTTTTAAAGCTATAGCAGGTGCAACTTTGAACAAAAATATACAAATACAAATTGGGACGCGGCATTTTAGCAAGTTTTGGCTATTTTTTTTTAGATTATTTAATGTTTATTATTTTTTTATTAAAGTATAGCTAATTACCTAAAAAAAACCGTATAAATCCGAATTTCAGACTTTGTGCAAAAATTATGAAAATTCTGCAGGTTTTCACCAAAATTTCAAACTTTTTATCAGCATCTTTAGATGAAGGGGCAACACGTTATTATTATAGCGAGTGTGAGTAACAGGAGCATGTCCAAATACGTTTTGGACCTGGTCGAATGAAAAGAGAAGGCACGCTCCTCTTACTTACACTCGCTACAATAGCGTGGTGTCCCTTCTTATAGATTTACGTTCATTGCTTGTAGCCCATTAATTTTTAATACAATGAAGTGCAAGTTTGAAGTAGCAAGGACTTACCGTTGTTTTTTGGCATTTTTTTGTTAAAGATGCTGCTTAGTTTCCATACAAAAAAGTGTCGAACATACCCTCGCTAGGACAGGCACCTAGTCGTTGGTGTGGGACTTAGTTGAATAACCAACCAGTCTTTCTCTGGTATGGGGTAACGCGGACGCGCTTGTAGGTCTGGCGCTCCAGGCTAGGGCTGCTGGTAAACAGCGACCAAGAACTGTCACCTCCTAATCCTGGGTTTTAGGCGACACCGTGCCTATTGGACGGTTTGCAGTCAGGAAGATATAATCCGACAGTATACGAACGGCGCCTTTCCGACACCAGGCCGCATCAGGGAGTAACGGCGGCCTTACCGCGACAAGGGGCGCTGGCACGTCGGATATATATATTTGAAACTGCTGAGTTCGCCTCGCCGAGCAAGCGGTCGTTAGAACAAGGTGAATAGAAAACAATAAAAAAACCTAAAACATCTGCAGCATTAGCTGCAGAGTACAACAGCACCAGCCACAATAGCAACAACAGACACTGTAGCATCAACAGCGACACAGACACCGGCAGCACGCTAAGTAACGCGAAGGCGCAAGGACAGTTTCTTGGAGAGTCTAACCGTCGAGGAGGCAGCGCTGTTTATAGAGCGCGCAAGAGACGACGAGCAGCCATGCACCATCAAGGATGCTCATCGCGACAGGACACATGGTAAACCACAGATTGTAATAAAGGTATGCTAGGAAAGTGCAAGTTACCTGCCGAACTAGATCGGTCACAACACCGGTCCGGCAGCTCTCTTTCCATGTACAGGGAGACAGTGAGGCAAGACAGCAGTCACAGCAACGACTGTTTCCGACTGGAGCCGCTCAGAGCCGGCATCGATCAAAGAGCCGCTGTCGCTCCGTGAGATGAGCAGACACTACAGGTCGCCTAACAGCAACGACTCGGAAGCGTAAAATGAGGCAGGGCGGCACAAGCAGAGTAAGAAGCACCGCAGGGCTTGACCTCGTCCACTGCCTCTGCCAGGTCAGACGGGGTCTCTTGATGACCAACACCGTAGTGGCTTGAGCGGTTAGGGGGTTAAGTGGTACCCCCGCTACTTGGAGCAGGGTAAAACTCCACTTCAATCCAGGGCTATGGCGGGCGTCAGGTGGAGAGCGAGGGCCAAAAGAGTACGCAGCAGAGGCGACAAACGAACCCGCTTCTGCCGAAAGGCAGATAAGCGGGCAACAGCAACAGGAGCAGCACAGACTCGCACCCGCCGAGAGGCAGAGACGCGGGGAACCGACAGGCTTCAAGCAAGCAGATCACCCAAGCGCTCTCTGAGAGCAGGTGTGAGAGTCGAGTGGCGAATTAATTTGCTGTCTGTTGTAATTGCAGCTTTTCGACGTTGAGCTTTCCTTGCATTGTTGGACGCACATGGGTTTGTTATAGTTTTCCTGCTCGTAAGCCAAACTATCTAGTGTGCTTGATTTATACTACATATTAGGTTCAAATACGGAACTGAAGTAAACCTTAATTCAAGAATTTTCTCCGATTGTTCCAAAAGTACCGTTTGTTTTTTTAAGAAAATATGTAATTTGAAATGGCCACACAAGAGAAAAACAAGTAAAGAAGGCTAAGTTCGGGTGAAACCGAACATTAAATACCCGGCGCACGTATGAAACATCGTTTTTTCACGATGCTGAAACCTACTGTTACGTGGTAAACAGGGGTGGGTTTTTCCCATTTCAAACATTTTCGACAATATTCTGAGTTAAACTTAGAGAAATAGTTTAGCAGTGTTTGGCAGAAATCTATAAAGCGTTTACCGAGACAAACTTAATTAGTCATAAGTGGGCGGTGTTACGCCCATTTTCCTACCGTCAATAAAAATCTTATTTCTAAGAGATTGTTGTGAATACCAACCTTGAGTAAAGTACCGTTTCTAAATTTCGAAATATCGAAGTTTCCATGTATCTAAAATTTACCGTTATATGAAAAGTGGGCGTAGTTTTAGCCCGATTCCAAGCATTTTCAACAGCCTGCTTATTGTGTGAAGTATATTAAGCATATAGAGTTTGGTAGAAATCGATAAAACGGTTACCGAGACACACATATGTAGTCATAAGTGGGCAGTGCCACGCCGATTTTCACAAAAAATTTTTATAATCGTACTTCTTGCTAAGGAGTTATTGCAAACATAAATTTTGAGTAAATTAGCTTCAGAAGTTACCGGTTTATAACAGATTTCGTATTTCCGTTAATTGCCGTTATATGGAAAGTGGGCGTGGTTATTCACTGTTTTAAAAAATTTTCGACCGTTTTGCATGATGGACCAAGATTAACACTTGGTCAAGTTTGGTAGAAATTGGTGAAGCGGTTACCAAGATATACATATAAATCCATAAGTGGGCGTGGCTACGCCCCTTTTTCAAAAATGTATAATATTCTTATTACTTGTTTATATATCATTGCAAATATAAATTTTGAGTCAATAAGCTTCAGTA
>JAPVRG010180651.1:0-14744 GCA_029783565.1 Rhagoletis cerasi | reverse complement strand
TTGGATAAACTAAGCACAGAAGTCGATCCGTATTTTCTTGCCAACATTTTTATTTTTCAAGAATTTCCAGAATCTGGATATACTACTCGGCAATCAGGATTCTGCTTAGAAAATGTTCAACCGACTAGAGGAAGTCTTCCATTTAACTGAATGGGAATAGGTTTTACACCAATCGGCTATTCTTGAACCTATTGCACATTTTCTTAAAACACATTGTTTTAGTTTCTCTACTTCTCGGTCATGCTTTCACTATGTATCAGCTGTCGGGTAAAGCGCTGGTTATGCATACTTGGCATACTTGCACTGCTTTGCCATTTTTACATAAGTACGTACGTAGAAATCAAAAATCTACAGACTTTTACATATGCGTTTGGGTAACTGCTTACACGCAAAGCTCATTTAACAGATTTCTAAGTGACAACTATCATGCAGTGCAAAGTATGCATAACTGAGCCATAAGCTTTTTCTAATGCAATCCAAAGCACTGCTTATCAGTGGACGTTGGACGCCTTGTACATTTTTGTAGACTTTATCTGGCTTCCAAAACATAAAAAAATATTTGTTAGATTTAACTGCAAGATCGCTGCTTACTTATTTGGACTATTCCGCTTTCCCAATTTTTAAGACACAAGAAAATTGACGTCGTTCAGATAGCCGGTGTTAGATTGATAGGACCCGCAATGACTATGTCCAAATATGGGCGATATTCGACAGTTGAAAAGAAAGATACTTGCGGTGAGATAAGATAGAATTTAAGGTAAACAAAAAGTTATGACGCAAATTTGGAGCTGCGAGAGTGGCGGTGAATGGGACAGAGAAACGAGTTGGGCAAGCGAGTAAAATAAAGAATGATGAAAAAATATGCGAGAATGATTATGCAAATGTGTTACGTACCTACATACATACGAGTATGTGCATATTTATACATACGATTGTTCATGTACCTATGTAGAAAGATAAAGAGGGTTGCCCTAAATAGGGCTAAGATACGGTTATAGACAAAATAACCTAGTCTTAAAATTTTCGAAAAAGCAACTGGAGTGGATTTTCGCGTAGAGCACTGGTAGTGCTAAAGAAAGCGTATGTTTTTTATATAAACAATTCTCTAAAGTTTTTCTTATTCTTGGTATACTAGAAAAATCAAAAAATCTCTTATTTAAAAAAATCTAGATTTTATTAAAAAAATTTGATAATTGAAAGCTTTTGTAAGTTAATTTGTTGAACGATTTATTGAAATCCAAAAAATTTTTTCGGGGTATATCTGTTAGACAAAAGTATTTTTGGAAGAAAAAATTTCGAAACTTCTTAAAAACTTTAAAAAAATTGCAAATTTTTGTAAATTGAATTTTTCTTTGAAAAATAAAATTTCTAAATTGGAATTTTTTCAAAGAGAACAAATTGTTGAAATTTTTGTGCATATGTATGTATAAATACATATGTATGCACATTAGGGCGGAGTAATTTGATCGGAGCAACATTTTCTACGATTGATTCTAAGCAAAAGTATCGAACAAACTATATACCAAAAATTACGTTTGACCCTACCGATTCTCAAAAGATATTTTAACTTTTTTGGCCGAATTTTTTTTAAATTTTTTTATTTATTTTAATTTATATTTTTTCTCAGCTTTGTGAAGTAGTTTCTTAAATACATATGAAGAAAACTGAAAATTTTTTTAAATGAAAAATTAATTTCATTTAGAAAAAATTATATTACACTGATTTTTCTTTTAAAAATTGGGAGGGTCAAGCGTAATTTTTGGTATACAGTTTGTTCACCATTTTTGCTTAGAATCGAATGCAGAATTCGAATATGCCATACACTTTTTTCGAAATTAAATTACTCTTCCCTAATGTGCATACATAGTATATGTACATAAACAGTATGCACTATATTATTTTGCTTTGTTAAGCTTCATATTTAGAAAACAAAGCTTTGAAATTCATTTCTTCAAATAATTTTTTTTTACCGTTAAAAAAATAGTAAAAAAGTTATCAGCTATATTTTTTCTTCGAAAAAAAAGGGGAAACAATTTCTTTTCCGCCTCGCTCTTGGCGTTTTTGGAAAATTAAAATTTTTTTTTTAATTTTTGAATAATAATATTTGGTTTTATTTTGCAATTTACTATTTTGAGTTAAAATATACAATTTTACACAAAAGATCTATATTAAAAATTGTCCTTTATAATAGAGTTATGATAGTTTACATTTTGATAAATTTTTTTTGCAATGCAGCAAAGAAATACCATTTTTTTTTAAGTTTGTCAATTTTCAAAGTAAAAATAGAAAATAAAAAAAAATTACTTTTCACAATAGATTTTTCTTCAACTGAAGAAAAAAATGTAGTTTTAAACAAATTTTTAGGTTAAATAGGAAAGTTTTTGAAATTTTTTAAAAAATTACAACGATTTTTAAGTTTTCATTATTTATTGTTTTATTGGGAAATTTTAAGTTGCTTAATTATCTTAAAAGTTACATACAGTTTTAACGGTTAATTTATTTTATTTGTATTTATTAAAATTTTATTTACTTATATTTAAATTTTAAACTAAGTTTAAGGTATACTTTCTGCTTAAAATTATTTTTTATGTTTGGAGTGTCTTGCATTGCATAGTAAATAAGAAAAAGTACAATATTTTATAAGAATTTCTATAGAAAATCTGGAATTTTATGCAATATTTGCAAAAAAGAATTTGAAGTTTCAAAAAAGCGAAAAAAGTTGAAAAGGAGCGAAATTTTTGAAGATTTTTGTTGCTTTATGAGAAAATATTTACAAATTTTTGATGAAATAGTTTTGTATAAAGTTATTTATGTACATTTTTTCGCAAAAAGCAAAAAAAAATCCATTTCTTTATTTACAGTTTTTTAATTTCCCTTACATATTTACAATTTCGTATTAAGTAAATGGCGCTTGTTTTTTTAAATTTTCTTATTAAAAACTGTGTTTGTTTAACTTTTATAAATTTATAAATTTTTTCTTACTAATTTTATTGCACCTATTTTTTATACAATATTTTTTTTTTAATTTTTAATTTATCATTTTGCTTTTGCTGTGTATTGATTTTTCTGGCCTTTTGAAATTATTGTCCAATATTCGAGTAGCGCCACCTGAAGCACCTGCTGTTTAAAAAAAAATATTGAAAAAACTCCCTAACTTCCCAATTCAAATTCCGCTTCGCTGTATTTTATCACCCAACATGCTTTTCCCCATATCTGTTGTTGCCATACGTAATTATCGCCCGCACTTAGCTCTCCCTCTCACTCATTCTCACACTGCGCTAGCTCCAGTGCCACGCCTCCACAACATCCTGTCAATCAGCCCTCAGCAATATTAGGGCCACCAGGGGCGCTGATGGGGATGCGCATGCGCTGCGTGTAGGCCCGCTGCCGCCGCTGCTGCCGCATGTTGATACGCCGCCGCGCCATTCGCGTGCAGCACCAAGTGATGCGCCGCTGCGGCATTCTGCATCTGCTGCGTCATGCAGTCCTGCGGCAGTTTGGTGCCGTCCGCCAGGCAAGGTTTGCCATTGCGCACCAATACCGGTACCGCAACGCGGCGCGGCGAGGGCAGAGCGGCCGCATGATGTGGATGCATGGCGGGGTGATGCTCGTAGACGCCCTTTTCATTTTGTGCACGTTTCGTCTTGTAGCGGTGGTTCTGGAACCAGATTTTCACCTGCGTCGGCGTCAAACGTATCAGGCTGGCGAGGTGCTCACGCTCCGGCGCCGATAGGTAACGCTGCTGGCGAAAACGACGTTCCAGCTCGTAGGTTTGCGCCTTGGTGAAGAGTACGCGGCGTTTGCGTTTCTTGTTCGGCATGCCGTCGGTGCCGTTGGTGGAGCCGTTACCGCCATTCTCCTCGTCATTCTCGTCGTCCATGATCTCCTCCTCGATGCCGTCCTCGATGAGGCTGTCGTCGTGCGCATTGGAGGAGGAACCACCGGCACTGGTATTGTCCGCTCCGCCGCCGCCACCAGCACTGCCTGGCATGCTCTTGTTGTGCTGCTGCTGGTGGTGGGCGTGCAGCTGTTGGTGAGCTGCAGAGCCGGGATGGGTTTGCATGTGCAATGAATTGGCATCGCCGACGGAGAGCGCATCGCTTTCAGCGGAACGGCTGTAGGTCTTGTAGTCGCCGGAGAGCGCTGGTGAGGTCTGGCAATTAGAGCCGATGTAGGTGTAGGAAACTTCCGAGGTGTGTGGTGAGGTGCTGTCAGGACTGGCTGGCTGTTGAATGCCTGCGGAGAGGGAGGGAGAAGAAAAAAATAAATTCGTTGATTAGTTTGTGTGGTCGCCAGGGAGATTTGAGTGGGTGAGATGTATAGAGTGAGCCCTTAAGTCAGCGGGTTTGATTTATGTGGAAAGACGTGCTTAAACTGATCTCTTGAATTTTTAACGGGCATAGCCTTGAGGATTATGTAAATGCATTAAGAATAATATGGGCTAGGTTCCTAAGTTATTTTTTCACATTCCTGGAGTGAAGATAGTTCCCTAGCAAGTTCAGAATTGGAAAAAAGAGTATGCGTCGACGGCTATCTTTGCGCGATGGAGGTGGATGACATTTCGAACCAATGATTTTTGTCGCAGTCTCCATCCACCATTGTCTCGTTTTGATCAAAATGGTATATCCACAAGTACTTCTTTGGAGTCCTAACTGACCTCGATTAAGCGAGTTTTCTACCTCCTCAGTTTTATAGAACATGCGGGATGAGCTTCCTTTTCATTGGTGCGTACTCCTGAATGGGTCCAGCCCTCCGGCTGTTACCTAACCTATTCTAAGCTAATTTACACCGGGCTGCTTCGCTGCCTAGCTATTTTCTCAGCACTTTCTCCACGGAATAAATTGTATCGTTATCCCAAGTTCAATGAGTCTTTCTCACTTTTGAGTCGTTTGGATTCACCATCATAATTTACATGGGATACATCAGATTCCCGCAGGATATCCAAAACGCAGCTATCCTTCTGACGATTTTCCCTTCGTTTTCTTGCTGTTTTTTGAAGCCGGGCCTTCAACCGACTGCGAAATTCACTGCCTATTTTTGTGCCAAGAGGCAAGCTCCTTTGTAGTGGCACCCACTTTCCAAGTTTTCGCCGCTCTTTAAATTTCTATCTTTGAGGCATCCCTCTTCACTGCCTTTTGTTCCACTTCGCAGCGCTCTAATACCCATGAGCTATTAAAAATCCAATTTGTCTTTCTTTCCATTCAATTGTAACATCCTTTTGTCATTGTTTTCCTATTGAAAAACAATTCCCCTCTTCTCCTATTTAGCAATAAGCCAGACCTATACTCTCCTCTCTCTCTCTATCTCTCTGATTCACGCTCCCTGTGACATATCCTGGGCGTTAACTCTACAAAATACCTTAATTTATTAGACTCTAAACTTCAAACAAGGCACAATGGGAGGACAAACAAACAGTGTTGCTGTCAATTTTCGTAATTTGGGCGGAAATAAATTGTTGTACATCAAAAATTTACAATCATTTCTGTATTCTTCTCGCCCTTTGTGCATTTGCCTGTGTGCGCACAGAGCGCAATCTCATAACGCTACAACAATAACCAAACAATGTCGTTGGGAAACCGGAAGGATGGCACATGGATTAGATCACACCTTCATTTTAGGTTTTCACTTTTCACACCGAAACGCAATTGAGGCTGACAAAGGGCGGACAAGCGAGCGACGAACGGTGAAGGGGAGCTCAAATGACGCAGTCGTAGTAAAACGTATCAACATGAAAGCGATCTACGGCGGGGAGTCACCAGCGTAGAGGGCAATCACTACGAGCGAACGGTCATTTCATAGGCGATCTACGAAAAGACTGCGTAGCATTGAGGGATCCGGTCAACGGTCCGTCCGACGTACGGTTAGCCGAGAGATACATAACTGAATGTTTCGTCCGGGTCAGCGGAAGCGCTGGAAGTAGGAAGTGTAGGCAATGCGCCGCTGCTGTGCCTTTGTTGCACGGCAATGAGCGCACGCTGAGCTATTGAAAATTCAAGAAAAAAGTATAGAGAAGAAATCGAAAAAAATCACAGCAACCATTGAGCAAATAGCGCACTTGCTTTTAGGGTGAGCGACAAGGATGTGAGCAACATTTGGCCTACCCAGTGTGAGTGAGTGCGTGTGCGTGTGCATTTGTATGTGGCTTGTTCTGAGGTCCAATAGTTGCCGCCTTTTGTGTGATTTTTTTGCTGTTTTTTGTTTCTTCTTTTATGCGGTGGAAAATGATGAATGAATAGTATAGGCTATTGCTGCAGCGCTAGCTCAGGCAGAGAGAAGGTAGGAAGATCTAGTTACGGTGTATGCGCCGAGATTGATAGGATTGTGAAAACTGCAGGCGGTTTGGGTATTTAATTGATGCTATCAGTTTATGAAAAGAGTGCGAGGTAATGGAAGGAAGCAGCCATACAATAAGTTCATTTTTATACTCGACTGCTCAGGAAATGCCGGAAGATGAGCTTGGCTCTTTTTTTATGGGTGTTGGGAGACTAACTCGGACGCGGGACATGAGTTATTCATTGTCAAAGTTTGAAATCAACTATGTCTTGTTTCTTAAATACCTTATCGGATTCAGGAAACCTATAAAAGAGCAGCACTGCCATACCCTAGAAACTTTAGGGTCAAAAACAAAGTTATGTCTTGTTGGGATGGAAGTAGACACGTTGGAATAGAGTAGAATAGGATAGGTTAAGATAGAAAAGATCGGAAAGGATAGGATAGGACAGACAAGGGTAGAAAAGGACGGGATAGGGTTAAAAGTTAAAATAGTATAGTATGGGGTGGAATAGAATTATAAGACAGAATTATAGGACAGGGCAGGATAGCGCAGGGCAAACTGTAGCGTTCGCCTTCATCCGATTTAGAATCGCGCTAGACACATTGTGATATCATTCCGAAGGTTGGTTTATGCCGGCTCCTAAAAATTGAATTTGCGCGCGAGACCAAGGCCAGACTTATAATTCTGAGAACACAAACGCATACACAAGTCAGAAGTTGAAGAGAAAGCTCAAACGGCTGTCGACAGCAAATATACTAGTCTAGCTTTGGGTATGGTCCACACGTGGCGAGATGGGGATGTGTTTCTTCTGTGCGCATGTTCAAAGTTTCGAAGTAGGCGTTTCAGATGTTCGAAAGATCGCTTCCTTTTGAACCAGGAATTTCTACTTAGCATAGACTCATAGAGAGTTGGGTAGGACTCGTCAAAAGATCAAACCGGTTTAATGAGATATACTTATAGGATCTGGATTGATAAGGTAACTAAAGAACAACACAAGGTATATACATATATAAGTGTAGGACCCGAGCAAACTCTCTTAGTCCGCTTAACCGAGCACAGTTAACATCCAAACGCAACGAAAATGCCAGTTTACGCTCACTTCAAATGGGCGTACATTGGTTTCCATTTTTTGGCTTGTCAAAATCGCACATTAATTTCACTTACAAGCAATTCTATGCGTATACCTTTTGTCTGAGGAGTATCGGGGTGTTCCCGCAACCAAAGGTATGGCTACAACAATGCCTAAGCGTAAAATTGTCGACAAATTTTCCATATTAACCTTTGATTGTGTGTTTGTTTAGCGCGCACAAACAACCACTAACATCACTATATATGTAGATGTGTACGAACGACCATCCCACAGTGGTCAATAAATGGAATTTAATGTTCATAATTCACTGGCGCCTTCATTTCTCAGCCAATTTGATTACTTTTTTTTAAATGAAAGCTTATAAAATTTTCAAGAGACAAGTTGAGCCCGATTTTTAATTTTTTATTTGTTTAAACTAAATTTTTTAGTGCAAGATGCAGAAAAAGCGGTGAAAAAAAATGTCACAAAAAAAATTTGAAATGTTTAAAAATAAATTTTCACCAAAATAAAAATAAAAAAATGTTGAGTTTTCAGAAAAATTTTGGATATGCAGTTTTATAGACCATTAAATTTTAGTGCAATAAAGTGCAAGTTTCAAGTTGCTAAGAGTTCGCGTTGATTTTTAATAAATTTTTCGCCTTTAATTCCCATTTAGCATCCAGATGTGCTCGAAATGCTAGCGAAAAAAAATTATTAAAAATCAACGCTAACTCTTAGCCACTTGAAACTTGTACTTTATCGTACTAAAATTTAATGGTGTATAAAACTGCATAACCAAAATATTTCTGAAAATGCAAAATTTTTTTTTTATTTTAGGCAAAATTTTTTTTAAAACCTTTCAAATTTTTCTGGTGAAATTTTTTTTTCATTTTGGGGGAACCCTACAGTTGTGTTAAACTAGTTTTTATTGTGTAACATTTATTAACTGGAACAGGAGAATCGATCTTCTTCAAAATTGCCACTTTTTCTACATTTTGCACTAAACAATTTAATGTAAACAAATGAAAAATCAAAAATCGGGCTCAACTAGTATCTTGCAAATTTTATGAGCTTTCATTTAAAAAAAATTAATCAAATCGATTGAGAAATGAAGGCTCCAGTGAATTGTGAACATTAAATTCCATTTATTGACCACTGTGCATCCCAACCAACTCTATCAGCACAACAACAACAATAATGTGCATCTAATACAATTAGTTACATTTCGCATACTCCACGCCAGATACTTCCTCTTGCAATATTTGTTGGGTTAAGTGTTGGTGTTGTTTTGTTGTTTGATGCTAGGATGGTTAGTCAGTCGGATGGTTGGTTGGTCGTTCGTTGACTGTGTTTTTGGTAGGTTTGTGCTTGTCATTAATTGTAAGTTAAAAAGTTATTTTTATTTAACACCATATCGATTCAAGGCAATCTTAACAAGAGGCAGATGTTCAACGTCAACGCAGACACACACACATACACATACACATGCATTTAAGCGAGGTAAGGATATATGAGCATTGCGAGTATCCTGTGCGTTTATGTTCGCGCCGCAAATTATGTTAGCAAATGTAAAAATGTGGTGGTGGTGGTGGTGTCGATGCACCCTCGAAGCCGCTGTGGCATCTGCCCCTTTTTTGTTTTGCCCAGAATGTATTTTCAAAATTACTTTTCAAATTTCGTACACAAATTTGTCTAATCATATTTGTTTGCTGTCTTCCCGTCCCTCGTGCCTTGCCTATCGCCTCTTTTCTGCTGTTTTACACTTCAGGATTAGGCATATTTTGCTAAATGCTTGACACTCAAGTCTTCCATTTCTCTTCTTCCACGCTAAGTCCTTTTTAATTTTTTACTTTTCGAAATTGTCACGCACTTCCTATACTTGTTGGTCTATACATACGAAGGTGCGCCTCTTCAGTGTTTTGAGAATTCCTGCAGCTGTGCTTTAACCCCTTTTCTCCTTTGCCACCTTTTGCAGTTATTAAGTCATTAGAAAAGTGTGGTTATGTTGCCAAGGTAGCGGGGATTTACTAGCGCTAAATAAACCAAATTAATCGTTTTTGTTAAAGGGTTTATTGGAGTGGCGTTTCCAAGCGAAGAATATATTTTACTACATCCGTTTTTACTTGAATCAATTTTGGAAATCCGCACATAAGAAGCTTTCACATATCTTAAATTTGTGGAAAGAGCTTTCCGTTACTTATTAGTTGCTAAGTAAGAAGCGCACATCGAACAACGAAAAGGCAGATGAGTTGGAATATAAGGCAGCTTTTGGACGTCCTAAAGCTCCTGAGTTTCATAGAGTTCTTCGGTGAAAGCTACACGAGATTATCTGAGACAAGTCTGACAATATGTTCGAGCGCGAAGACTCTTGGAGAGATTCAGAAACTTGTAGTGGCTTCGAACGGATTGCTGAGCTACATATATGGAAAGTAAATTTTTTTTTGAATCTTGAAACTTGTTCGGACAGCAGCGAAAAGCGAGACCATGTGAAATCAGCTTTCGCCGCTTTGAGTGAAATTGCAGTTGCTTCAATCTAACCTAACGTAGCAGCACTGACGAAGTTTGACCGGATCTAAACACTATTTTACTATGAGCTCATTTTATTTGAGCTTCGCTAAAGTCTGACGCACTACTGTCTTTGCCCAAAAGCACAAAGAGTTTAAATAACTTTCCTTCTACTCACCATAAAGCTCATTTTCCTTAATCCAAGCGCTACGCGCCGGATGCGCCAACACCGTATGCGTCATCTGATGATATGATGACAGCTCATCACTGAAACTGGAGAAGTTCTTTGGCAAATATTGACCCGCTGCAGCGGCTGCTGCTGCAGCAACGGCATTGTGGTGATTAGCGATGAGCTGTGCGGTGGCTTGTGCATTTGCTGCTACTGCAGCGGCGTTTGATTGGCCGGCATTGCCATCGGTGCCGTTCAATATATTACCGCCACCAGTCGCCACTGGTGTCGGTGTAGTGCCGGCAGAGTGTTGAGTTGTCTGATCATCGTTGGGTACCGTTAACGTGTTAGAACCTGCGCCGCTTAAAACGGACGCTGGTGGTGTTAAATGCGCGCTGTGTGTATCACCATTACTATTGCTATTGTTGTTGTGTAAACTGGTGTTGTTGTTATTGTTGTGATGATGGGGATGCAGTTGTGTGAGGTGGCTGGCGTGATGGGGCTGATGCTGCTGTATGCTGTGACTAATATCAGTTTCGCTGTGATGGCCAGCGACGGCGGCATGTGGCGGCACAACGCCATTCTTCAGTTCGCTGCCATCCAAGTTGAGTATGTCCGATATGTGAAAGCCGGAGGAGCGTTGTGATGAGGGTACCTTTGCGTCGAAGAGACTGTTTTGAAGAGAAGATTGGAGGATAAAAATTGGCGTTAGTTAGTCATATAAAGAGAAACAAAAAATAATGTGATAAAGGAGTGCTTTTATAAAGTTAGATGCCACGCGTTTAGAGTGCAGCCCAGCTACGGATGAAAGAAGGCTTTTCACGCAAAAAATGTGTATGTTTTTGACTTGCTTCTTATTATATGGAATTCTAAAATCTCAATAATAAATATTGCGTATAAATTTTGTCGATTCCTCAAAGGCAGGGACCGATCGATGCCCCGTCTAGATGCTCAGAAAATGGACATGAGGCGCGAGATGCCTTCTAACGCCTAATTCTGTTGAACTACCACGCACTTGATCTAATTTCCTGCAAAGAAAGTGTATTAATCCGTTGCTTACGAGCGACTTTTTTCGAGGCATGAATATGCCTACTATAATCCTTCTCATTCATTCATAAGCGTGAAGAGCTTTTTCTGTACCTTGAAGGGCTTTGAAGTGCCATTTATTTGGGCACAGAATTGGCAAATAAAATAAGCACTAATTTCTTGCATTTGGATTTTGCAGTGCTCGAATTTGTAGACACATTTTTTCTTGTGCTGAGATTCCTTTGATCTCATTCCAAATCTAATGCCACGTGCCAAGAGCGGACTAGGGCCGACTTAAGCTCTGTAACTGTCGAAGTTTTTGATCATACGAACTGTCGGAATGCAGTATTATATTCCTGCATGTAAATTTCGCTGTTAGAGCTACCGTCAGGAAAAACTTCTAGCTACCAATTGGACTAAAATTAGCTCCAACAGGAAGTCTATGCCCGTTGAGGCTTTAATGATTCTAAAACTTTTCAAATACCCATTTTTCGAATCAAGCAAGTTTCCAAAACCTAGTAGTAGATTATTTTATGCAAATTTTATTAATATAGTCATTTGTAGGTGAATATATTTTCACTAGAAGTGGTCTGAAACCAGCCTGAGTTTGAGTACTGGCCGCGTAGTACTTGCTTGTGCCTTTGAAGCTCTGCGAAAGGGAGTTTTAAGGTCTATTAAGCTTCCAAGAGCCAATGGTAGATTTCTACTTTCATTTCTTTAATACTCTTTAGGAAAGTAAAACAGCTTTAGGCAGCAATTGGGTTAAGATCAGACTCAATACAAACACTATGTGCGCTAAGCACTCTTACGTCCCTAACAACATTTGAATACAGGTTTTTCGATTGCAGCGAGTCCCTAACGCATATTTTTAAGTTTCTGCATGCAAGTTTTTATTAATTTAATCATCGAAAGCAACAAAATTGAGTTCCAAGTCGGCTAAAATTAGCCTTTCATCGAGAACCAGACGTCTCGTATGTGCCTGTGTCTCTGAAGCTCTGCGAAAGCCAATTTTCGGGTCCATCGCGCTACCAAGACTCAGTTATAGATTTCCGAATATAAGTTTTGCTTATCCTCTTTGAACAAGTACAAAAAAATTAAATCGAAAGTGGAATAGAATCAGCGCTTAACCTAGCAATGTGGCTTAATGTAGCCTTTACTTAAGTATGGTGCGCGTTCTCAGTTTTATGTCTCAGCAGGTTTTCTACTGACCGCTTTTTGGTTTTAGCGAGCTTCTAAGCCTTATTTGTAGATTTCTGCATTCAAATTTTATTAATCCAGTTAGAAAAAAAGTAGCAAAATGTTAAGCGATAGATAAAGTGGCTAAACCCAGCTCTAAAACATACACCATGTCCGTCAAGAGCTCTTTTGCTGTTCAACTCCTTTCCTGGACTTCAGTAGATGCCAACCTGCCAACTTCCACAAAATCAAGCAAATTTTTTTGGCACTTGAAGCTGTCCTACTCAAATTCGCGCTCCAGGCAACTGCCTGCCAAATTCAACCTTCACTAATGTTCCGATCTATATTCAAGCTGCAAGTCCTTGAGCGCTGCTTAATTTGCGAGCAAGAGTCATTAGAGCACAGCGACCACATGCTTGACCTTTCGCAAAGCGCTTTGTTTGTAGTGCACTGCGCCTAACAATCGCAGGAAATTCCCGCACATTACCTTGCGCCTAGGTGCCGAGCGTTAGCTTCGAAAACTATCTAATTCCTTCCACTTCTATGCTTAGCTTAAGATTTCCGCAAAGTACTCCAACTCAAATCACGTATTTCCCCAAGAGCACTAACACCCGCGGGAAATACCCGAAACGCGTAGGCGCGAAAGACACGTACTTACAGAGCAACGGCAAATTTTCATAGAAGTAGCAGTGCCGCGCGTAAATAAATAGTTTTATAACACTGCCGAGTAGTTAAAACAAATAAAAAAAAAGCAAACAAAATCCGCTGGCGGTCACTCCTATCGAAGAGCGATGGGAAAAATACAAAATTTTCTCTACTGCGGCTGAACGTTGAAGGAACTCCGTTTACTTGTTTCGTAAGCATTCGTGGCAGAAAGGTAGCTTGGCTTGTATTGATGGAATTCCCATGTTACTGCGTCTTAGGTGTCTTAGGTGAAATTGGGAAATTCCTGGCCAAATGTGAAACACATGTGTGTCGAAAAGTTGAGTAGCGAGCGGGCGCGCGTGCGCACAAATGAAATCAATGCGCGAACAAACAAGAGAAGGCGAGAATCGGAGGAACAATAAAACATATACGAGACGGAAGAAGTGACACCTACACAAATAAGTGGATAAGCGATAACATCGAGATGTGTTGCCAGAAAATGCAAGCTGATATGGCTTTGAGCTGGTCAAGTCGAACAGGAAACAAGGAACGCTGAACGAACGGACAGGTATGTAGTTGTTCCACAGCCTTACGCAGACAATTGGGCAACAGAAACGGCGGCAGGCAGTCTAGGCCATTCGGGATTGCCTAAACACAAGCAACACACATTGCTGGCCGCCACTGAAATGACATTTGAACTATAGAGAGCCATGCAAGCGTCGGCCAGTGTATGTGTTTGTGTTTGTATGTGCGTGCATTTGGCGGACAAATAATAGATTCTTACGAACCTGTAATGGCGTGGGAAATTCAACAACCTTGCCAAGGAAGCAACACATGTGCGCATGCGGATGGACAGACAGGGATTTCCCTCTCTACGACGTCGCCGTTGGCTTCTAACCTGCGCTGACGTTTTGGGAAACTCCAATTTGGGAAAACCAAAAATTTGCACTGCAATTTTGTATGAAGGAGTAACATATGTTTTGCATTTGCAACGCCTAGTGCAGCGAACGGACAGACGGACGGACGTACGCATACAAAGGCGGAAGAAACACAAAGGCTAAAAGGAAACATGTGAAAAGACGGAAAGACTGCCGCTTGCACAGGTATGCAACCAGGAAACTGCTCGCGAAAGCGGACTGGCAACTAAGTGACCGTGTTTGCGACCTAATCAGATTCAGATTGTTGGTAATTGTTGTGGGTATTAGAAAAAATTTAAATCAAATTTACTTAAATTTGTTTGCGAATTGTTTGCATGCTGTAAGCTGACTTAAGGTTAGGCCACCAGCACGGATTAACTAGTCGAGGATTAGTTGCGAGCAAGGCAGTGAGCTATGCTAAGGCCAAACACATGTGTGTCGGGGAGGGATTTGCTGGACGCAAGCGGTAAAGGTGTGAATAATCCGACGATTTACTAGTTTAAATCAAAGTTAATTTATTAAAGCAGGGATTTGCTGGGACTAGGGATTTATGCTTCGGTGAACGTAACGGCAGGAAGTGAAAGGCGAGTGAAATGAAGGAGCCAACTAACGCACTTTTAAGTGAAGCAAATCATTTCTTGTTTTGTGTAATTTTGAGCACCATTTTCGAAAACGTAGTACATTATATGTTGAATGATTTTTTTTCTTTGAAAATTAGCCGCAAATAAAAAAGGTTAAAATTTTTTTATTTTTTTATTTATAAAAAATCAGGCACAGTAACGGTTATGATCTTTATAATAAAAATCAGAATTTAATCGTTAAAATTTGATTTTTATTTTTTCGATCATAAAAGATTTAAATCGGTCATAAAAAAGTAGGCTCCGTTATAACGGTTAAAAATGATCGAAAAAAATAAAAATCAAGAATAACTATTATTTTTCGAACGAAAAAATACAAATCAAA
>JAPVRG010180199.1:995-15144 GCA_029783565.1 Rhagoletis cerasi | reverse complement strand
AGTTTAACGTGCCCATACCTTTAGGCGATCCTACTTTTGGCCGCGGTAAGCTTCGTCATCGAATCGTGGTCGATAACGATGACCAAGTGCAGAAACTTCTCTTGCGCCTGTCTGCGGGAAACTTTCCAGCACGCAGTTGAGAGATGGTTCTGGGCTCCGATGGTGGCCAGGACCTTCTCATCGGTTAGCTGGGTGCTTTGAGGAAAGTAGCTCCGAATGACATGCGTCCGAGGGAAACTGCTTTCCTCAATGAGGGAAATATCAAGGCCACTTTTGGCCTTGATGTTTTCGGCGTGTAGCCGTAGCCATGTCGCGGTTTGGGCATTCGAGCAGACAACGAGAAGCCACCCAGCTCGAAGGACGCGTCTCTCGAACTCCGGCTTTACGTCAGTCCCCGATCGCTCAATCACGACATCTATTATAGACTCTTGGAGCTGAGCCAGTGTGTGTGTGTGTGTGTGAGTAGGCAAATGCTGTTACAAAATGTTCATGCTACTACTTCCCGCTTGCCTGCTCCCTGCCTGGCTCCCTGCCTAGGATCAGGCTTTGCCATCGCACTGTGGAAATAAGGAAGCTTGCCTCACTCGTATACTCACACGCGCCTATGTACATATGTCTACATACAGGGTGTCCCAGAAGTCGACGTCAAGCCGGAAATGGGTCATCACGACATCTATTATAGACTCTTGGAGCTGAGCCAGTTGCTCTGCTCCAAGTGGTTTGTTGACGGGGTCAACGGAAATGAAGCCCAGTTCGACACTACTCGCCACCTTACTATAGGTAGCTTTCCTTGGCCCCATATGAGCCGGTCGAGGCTTCTTTGTGACAGCGTCACGAGGGGATTGCTCCTCGGAGCGCACCCGTTTCAACCTCCCATCGGAAGTCGAAGTACTCTTGGGTATTTGTAGAGCCTCCTCTCTAGACTTTCCACGGTCTAGAGCTTGCTTAAAAACTCTCCTTTCGCGAGAGTTGAAGTGTGCGAAGCCAGAAGTAGGATTTAAATTTACTCCTTGCACCAATGTGCCGACTTCGGTTAGCCCTGAGGCAGCAGAGCATACACTGATATCGTCGAGGATGACAGTGCTATCCGTCTCTGAGTCCGAAGAAACTTCGGTCACCAGACTTCCAGCAGATGAGCTCGACAACGGTCCGGCCACTAATTCCGGAGCTCCTGATAAACAGGCGGAGTTAGGAGGCCCAATGGCTTCCGACGACACCTCTGGGACTCCATTTGCATGCCCAATGGCTCCGCCGGAGGTAGCGGTAAGCGGCCCACTGGCCACTGAACTAGCCGGATTGACCACAGCCGTGCAGGCTTGGCCCGGGAGTAATGGAATTGGAGCTCCATCTGGCTCATTTTTTGTGTTTTTTTGTGTGTTCATATGATTCCCACGAGTAAACGGGAAAGGGAAAAGTACACCGCGGTAATCCCGATCCCACGGCAAGTCTGGTTGAAACTGGAGGACGACCGGTATCCAGAGTCCGCATACTAGGAACCAGGCACCCCCCTGGCCATGCATCCTTCGGCGTATGCTGTTCCACCTTGGAGTTGGGGTAATTTTACGGGAAAGAGAGGCAGCTCAGAAGGCGAACCGAGCAATGATGTGAGACCACTGTCAGACCCATTACCCCGACTGCCCTCTAAAATCAGCTTCTCCTCCCCGAGAGTTTTCTTCTCTCCGCCCGACTACCACTAGCCAGCACCATAGCCAGAGACATGACCGTAGCTATAGCCTGTTTCCAGCCGCCCCCGCGTGGAGAGTATAGTCGCACTTCCGGCAGTGCATGCGGACGGAAGACTTACCCAAAGGAATGACGACCGTCCGTACACCTGTCGGCTGACGGCCAAAAAAACATATTTTCAAAGAGGTAATATCTAATTTCAATAGATCAGAAATTAATAATAATAATAATAATAGATAGGCGCTTACACATAAGTTAGTGTTTGGCCGAGCTTCTCCTCCAACTTGTGGCGTGCGCCTTGTTGTTGTCACACAAAGGGTAGGGACCTACAGTTTAACGCCGACTCGGAACGGCGATTGTATTTTTGTGATAAATTATATAGAATATCTCTTTTTTTTCAAATACACAATAAGGCGAAATAAAAAAAATGTATACCGGTTTGCAGCCCTGATTTAAACGCCCAAACTTGTTTTACTTAACCTTAAAGTTTGGTATGAATGGTTAACAAACTGTAGCACTGTAAGCAATATGATTTGGTATTTTAGTTTATACCAACCCGTAAATTCAATAAAATTTCGATTTAGCCCGACGAGTGTGGCTGGGTGTACCCGCCCTTTACTAATTTGGTGTTTTTTTTTTTTTTATTAAATTGTTCAAACGCTTCGTTACTTTGAGTAGCTGGATTAAAAGAGTTGCAGTAGAAAGGAGTGGTGTGATATTTATTCGAGTCGAGTTACAAGCGTGCTAGCATCATTGCGCTACAAAATGTTGATGAGATTTATATAAAGTTTATTTATAATCTATACTATTCTAGATTTTAATCTCTTTTTATAATTTTTTTTCAAAAATTACTGCTATTTTATGCTTTTTTGTGACTTTTTTGCAAGTACCAATATTTTCGCTGGAAAAGTTTATAATTTTGTCTTTCTTAAATTATATCATAAAAAGTACTAACTGGCACATGAACTTACTTTAAATTAAATTATAGTATTACCTGATGTAACTAAACATATTTTATTTAATGCTAACAGTAAGGTATATACGTTTTAGAGCATATTTTATATGCGGGTGTGTCATACCCTACCACATACTCTTTGTAACATTTTGTTACTACACTCCGGCCGTGTTAATGATGACAAATTTTGTGGTAGTTTGGAAACTGAGTTGGTAGGCTTTTTGGTACCTAAAAATTTTTACAAGTGCCAACACTGATGTACGTATGTACATATACATGTACCAGAGATTTGGACGATTGTTGTGAATTGTCGGTACCCAATACTTAAAAAAATTTCGGTACCCAATACTTACCTTTCAGTACCCGAAACCGATTCGATTCTAAAATGTATTTCATTGCTATTTTATATGATATCGACTAAAAAACACAAAAGGTACAAGACGATGCTTTCCCAAAAGATAAACGGACTGGAATAGTTCTTGCGGCAACTTTGTTAGGCCTTTTTCTAGGCCTATGGTTACTCGCTCTTTAAAGAATATTTACAAGACAAATTAAGTTTCTTTGCATTTCGAAACAATTTGTATGTATGTACGTATATACAATTATACAAAAAACAAGGTAATTCCAATAAACAATTAATTGATTAAAAATACGATTTTTCACAACTGCTCAATTGTGAAAAATTCGAAGCGGCCTTACCTAACTTAAATTTTTAGTAGAGGGGACTTTATATCATAAATTTGGGATTGTATATAAAATAATTATACTAACATTATCGTTTTAAAAATAATTAATATCTTATCCTAAAAATGTTTAAATATTACATTTAATTCGATAACCATTGCCCGAAAGCTTTATTTTTGGATTAATAAAATTTTAGTCAAAATATTTTAGTGACATTTGAATCTTTCACAATGTATGTTTGTAGCTAGGCAAGGCTGTTGCTGTTTGCTATATCGGACACGATTGTTTCTGATATAATTCAAACACTGAAATTACACATCTTGATGTGTCATTTAATACATACCTTCTCTGTCCATTTAACCACATGCCTTTCAAGTAGTTGAAATTGGAATTTACCTTGGGACCCATGGGCCTCATGACTTTCAGAGAAGAGAGTATTTTTTATTTCCGGTATGTTTGTACCAATGACCGAAAATAACTAGATTTTTGTTTTTGGATCGTTATAAAATCATTCCTGATCGAAAAAATAAAAAGCACAAATGAACGATTAAATTTGATCGGTAAAAAAGAAATACAATTTTGACGGTTATATTATGGTTTTTATTATAAAGATCATATCCGTTACAGTCCCTGGTTTGTATTTTTATTTCCGGTACGTTTTTACCAAAGACCGAAAATAACCATTAAATATCTAGATTTTAGTTTTTAGATCACTTTAAAATCGGTTTTTTTTATTCTCCTTTTTTTCGATCAAGATCAATCGTTCAATTTAGATTTTAATATTTTCTGTCAAATTTAACCGTTAGTTGTGGTATTTGTTTTTTAAATAAAAAAAAAGTCGTTACTTTGGATTTTTATTTTTGGTGACGTGCAATAATGTTAACGGAAATAATGTCATTGACATTAATACACAATTATAAAGTGAATTAATGTCAGAAATGTTAAAAATCATGCAAACTTTACTGTGACGTGCAATAAGGTCAGCGGAAATAACGCCCATGGACACTATTTCTTATCGTCCATAGACAATATTATCTCTTCGATAGCGCAGTAAAATCCATGGACGATACAGCGCTCTTTCAAAAAAAATATTGACAAAATCCTGTTTCAACATACATATCTACATATGTACATACTATACAGCTTTAAAAGTACATAACACCACTGCGGTCCGCGTTCGCGCGGCGGGCCACCCGGCATCGCGTTGCGCCGTTCCCGCGCGATCCCGCGCGATCCCCCAGTTTTGAAATCGACAATAACCACGCCCACTTCCCATATAAAGGTAATTTACGGAAATACGAAATCTGCGATAAATCATTAACTAATGAGCTAATTCACTCAAAACTTATGTTTGCAATAATATCTTAGCAAAAAATACGCTTATAAAAATTTGTTAAAAAGTGGGCGTGGCACCGCCACGTTGGCCAAATTTGCCTGGAAGTATGGCAGGTGGTTTCCACGGCCCACCTGGTGTTTACCTTCTCGATGAGTTCAGCTTTCAGACTTTGTTTGCAGGAGGTTAGAGGTATGCCCACATCCTGAGCAGAATTGACTTCAGATATTTCCAGGAATGCCAGGAATGTGCCTATGTCCAGGGACCCATACAACAGTCAAGCAGCATTTTGATGCCAGCAGATTGAGAGTCTTCCTACATTCTATGGCTAATTTGGACGTTGTCCCGTAAGATTTGAGAGATTTGATAGCAGCCTGGCTGTCAGAATAGATAGCGATAGGCCGTCTTGGAGGAGCGGAGGTTATGAGCCACCGAGCCGCCTTCATTATGACGTTTATCTCTGCTTGAAAGAAGGTACAATGGTCGGGTAAGCGCAAGCTGAGGTTTAGCGCGAGTTCTCAGAGTAAATCCCGCTACCCACTCTTTTATTATGCTTGGAACCATCCATTTATATGGCCGTAGATCCTGGGTTCAAGTCTATGGCCTCTTCCCATTCGTTCCTCTCTGGGATTCTTATGGAGAATTTGTTGTCTAAACAGAGCAGATATAATCTAAGTGTCGTAGAATCTCAAGTACTTTTGCGTGTCCGAAGCTTTTTTTTACCTGGCCGCACTGTAACCGGCCCGAAATTTGCCGTAGAGATGCACAGGTGGAAGATTTAATATTATTTCCAGAGATTTGGTGGGTGTAGTGGGCGGTGCTTCCGTGACGAGCACGGCAGCCGTCCTCTGTACTCGTTCCACCTTGACGCTGGACAAGATGTTGTTTAGCACAGGCCACCATACGGTGACCCCGTAGAAAGGTATGGGTCTTATCACAGCAGTGTACATCCAGTGTACTATATGTGCTTTTATTACCCATTTTTGCCTACAGCCGTCTTACAGGCATACAGGGCGGTATTGGCCTTCCTGGAGCGGTCTTCAATGTTTCGCTTGTTTCTTGTCTAGAACTACTCCAAGGTATTTGACCTCGGTTGAGAGCAGCGTTGCCGTTTTGATACAATTGTGTCATTTTTGATACTATTTTTTCTAAATTTTATGATTTGATACTATGATACTTTTTTGTCCACAAATGTCCCATTTTAATACTTTTCGCTGATAGGAATGAATTTCTAAAAACTATAAATATTACTAGTTTAAAGGAAAATAACATTTTTCTTATTATCTATTTAAAGACTTAAAATTTTATATGTATTCCTAGAGTCCTTAAAAAAGCTACCCGAATATAAGTTCATTCATTAACAAATGTTTTTAAATAACTAAATAACATTACAAACCAAACATTCAAGAACATATTCACTTACAATATACCTTGTTCCGTAGTCTCTCTTATTCAATATAAAATAAATAGTAGAAAAAATATGCAGCTTCTGCTGACTATATACAGTGTCGGTCATACCTATAGCACGCAAATTTAAAATGATATTGTTTGCCACTTATGTTTATTTATTTATTTTTAAAAATTTTAAATTAAAACAAAGTTCATTCTTTAACAAACCCCGTATAAACCATAGTTAAAAACTTTGTAGAATACTAAAAAAATTCAACATATTTTCAGTGAAGTTTCATAAGTTTTTCTCAGAAATGTTAGAATATATTTGAGTACACAGTTTTATAGCCCATTCAATTTTAGTGAAATATTGTGCAAGTTTCAAGTGGCTTAAATTTAAAGTTGATTTATTAGAATTTTTTTTTCGCTGAAGGTGTTGCGGGTTTCTTCCATTTAAAAATAAATTGTATTTATTCGTTATATGGAAGCTAATCCGACAAAAAAATCTAAAAAATCAAAACGAAAAATGAGAACACAGAGAGTCTCAGATTAATTATTACAGGGGGTCTCAGAATAATTAATTATTATATATTGACAAAATAAACACAACAAAAAAGTATTTTGAGTGTTTTTTTTCCAACCTGGCCTTGAGCTCAACAAAGTTTAAATAATAATAAATTGACGGCCAAATACAAATCAACCATTAAGAGTAAACGTGAATTCTTAGCCGATTGAAACTTGCTCTTACTAAAATTTAATGGGTTACAAAAATGCACACTTCAAATTTTTCTAAAAATTCTAAATAAAGTTTTAATTTTTGGGGAAGTTAATAAAATTTGTTGAAGTTTTATAATTTTTGTACAAAGTTTGATATGCGAATATATATACAAAGGGCTTGTTATATAATTTGCTAAAGTTTTATAAAAAAAGATATTAAACGTTAGATTAACAAAAGAAATATAGCCTAAACTGGTCAAAATAAATCGTTTATATCATTTTTGCCACCAGTTATAGTCTGTTATAACTATGAATTTAATAAAAAAACTATCAATTATTTGGTTTTCAAAGAAAAATTTAAAACATAACTCTTGTATTTGCTTCTGATACTTTTTCTGATTGGCAACTGATACTTTTTTTTTTCAAGCTCGCGGCAACACTGGTTGAGAGAGTAAGTGCCACCCCATTTAAGGTGGGAGATTTAAATAAAGGAGTTTTGTACTTCCTTGTGAAAAGTACCATTTCTGTCTAGGTAGGATCAGCGTACGCTATGACTTGACAACCGGTTCCCTTTAGCTTAGAAGTAAGTTGTTCACTGTTAGATTCCAGAAAGAAGAGGAGAGAACGCCCTCTTGGGCAGAGGAATATTTTGTAATGGAACCATTATCCAGGTCTGATAGAATATTTCCCTTTTCGAAGAGCCCAATAAAATCCACCAGACCCCTCTGCGCCACTGCCATGAGAAGGGAGTTAACAGCAGACTTCGGGTAGACATTGTCGAAACGATTTCGTGAAGTGCGATCTCAACAGATTTTCCCTTGAAATATGCATGCCGATTCGAGGAGAGGTTATCAGTTTCAGTATTCCGTCGAATACAGTCGGCGATTAGCCTATCTATAGTTTTAAGAAAGAAAGAATCCTTCGGATTCACATGAGCCTCCTTTTGGTAGGAATACAACCTTCGCCTTTGGCCGATCGTATGGTATGTGAGTAAGGGTTAGGCAGGTTGTAAGAATCTGAGAAAGCAGCGGGCACAGAATGTCCTTAGCTTCCTGTATTTGAGCGGGAAGGAATCCATCAAGTCGCGGGGATTTGTAGGGATGAAAGGACATTAACGGTATCCCCCAGAGACAGGTAGGTCCTTGGATCAGGTGAACTGCCGTAGGTGTCGTCCGAGCAGCCCAGTAAGTGTGTGCTCATAAGGACCTCCAGTAATTCGTTATATGATGACGTCCAGTTAGGCTTCTGGATAGAGTTCATACTTGAAGAGGATTTCGAAAGAACTTTCCTCAGCCTGTTGGCTTCAGCGTTCTCTTATACGTTTTTGCAGAGGTTTTGCCAAGATTCGCATTTCGCCCTCTTTGTGGCACTCTTGAAGACTTTGAGTGCGTCTTTGTAGGGTTGCCAAAGACCTGTTCGCTTTGCTTGATTGAAGAGCCTCCTGCTGTTTTTCCTCAGTGCTGAAATCTCAGGATTCCACCACTGGGGTTTCCTTTAGCCCTTCGGAAGGGTGCTTGAGCAGAAGGCTTTGAAAGCAGCATTATAGGCATTTGTTACAAAGTTTACTGTTTCATCAACTTTTAACGATGAGTGCTGCTCACCGAGAGAAACATCCTTCGTATTCGAGAGACTCGCTTCATCAGGTCTTAGGATGAGCAGGACATATCGTGAGAAGCGTATCTGCGTAGAGGGCCGACAGCGTATTTTTATACTTGGCCCAGTCGGTTCGCTTCTTGTCCCTGTATGCTGTTAAAGGAGCAGTATCAAAATTGAAATTAAAACTAATGTAGAGGTGGTCAGAAAAAGAGTGTTATTTGAATACCTGCCAGTTCCTTATCCGATCAGAGAAACTGCTCGACACAAGGGTGAGTTTTCTGCGATATGCCTCCTTCAAAACTTCTTGCAGTCTATAGGGTAGAAAGACATAGTTGTAAGCTGGTGTAAGTTTTTGCCAGCCAGATCACGCTCTCCTTCAGTTGGATGCTGATGCAGACACTGTCCTCATCACTGTATTGGGAGAGTTAAAAATAAGAATAGCCTTTTTTAATTAGAATGCAAGCTTTGATCCTACCTGTTACTGGAGCAGTTACCACCTGGTAGGCATCCGAGTTCAGTCCGAAGACCTTGTTTCTAACGATCCAAGGCTCTTGGACTAGAATCAAATCCGCAGGCGAAGATGGTCAGCCGAGGCTGCCTTGGAATGGTGCAGATTATTTTGAAAGATCTGCGTCATCCTCAGGGTCGGTGATGTTCATCGCTTCTAGCTCCTCCCTGACTGTGACGCCATTGTCCTCCTCCTCCGGTTCGGACCCCGCGCTGTCTGCCACCGGTGCCGACTCGGAGGCATTGCCTGTTTTTTTGGCCTCTTCGTAGGTAGAATTGTCCGAAGGAGTGGGCCCGCTCAAGGCGTTGCCCGTCTCCTCCTTTTGCTGGTCCGTTTTCCGGTGGATTTTTACTGGGACGGAAGCATCGTTGATGACCAGGCCAACAAAACGCTGCTTCCCCGTGATCTCGCCAACTGGGACTATCCTCCAATCACTGGTGGACAGTCCTTCGTTGCCCAGTCGGATAAATTCCAAAATCTCCTCCGGCTTTGACGGCTCAGCTTGTGATTACATACGTGTATTTCGGTAACCGTTTTATGAATTTCTACCAATCTCGGTATATTTAATGTACTTCACACATAAAAGCAAGATGTTGAAAATATTTGAAATTGGGCTAAAAATACGCCCACTTTTCACATAATGGTAAATTTCCGAAATATGAAAACTATTTCGAAATTTAGGAACGGTAATTTATTCAAAGTTGGTACTCACAACAATCTCTTTATTTTTTGATGTTGGTTGGAAACTGCGCTCGAGCCCAGGCCCTGCGGAATGATGGTGTGCACTGCTAACCAGAATGGCGGTACCCGAGATTATGTCGATTACTCGATTGCTCGATTTCCCGAGTATCGAAATACTCGATAATGTGCGAGCAGAAATCGAAAGCCCTAGTATGTACATAAAATATAAATGATTACATTCCTTCTTTTTTATTATGCGGTCTTGACTCATTTTAATATGCGAGTTTCCTTTTATCAGTAAGTTTTTACTTAACTTTCAATGTTTCACTGAAAATCTTGGGTCAACTGCAAAAAACGGGCCTCAGAGGACCAGATCGAGGGCAGGTTTTAAGATAAGTGGAGTAGAGGAATAGATTTAAAAAGTTTTCAAAACACCGTGATATGTTTCAACAATTTGAAAATATTTATTTAATTTAACTTTGCATTTTTTGAAAATGTCAATCATTGAATAATATATTTGCATTTAAAACTGTATGCGATTACCAATGTACCACAATTGAGCAAATTGAGCGAATATTTTTTAAACAACCAACACCGCTCCCCCCGGAAATTTTTTCTGGGTCCGCTATGTACATATACATGTGTCTATATTTACACATGTACATACATAAGTAGCGTACTACAAAGTTAAAAAAAGCGAGTGCCGAAAAATGTTTCGGTCGGAATTTTCAGCCAATTAATGAATTGTTTTGAACCTACCTGGAAAAATACGCGAATTTTAAACATGGTGCACATATATGTACGTACGTAGGCATGCGGTATTTTATGTATACGTTCATATGTATGTGTTCCCTTGTACACATACATGCATATGTATGCACATATGGATATACCTACATAAATTAAGTTTGCAATTTCAGTAATATGTATCACACTTTTGAACTGCGCATTTCATTTGTTTATAGGAACAAACCAAGACAAATAAAACAGGTGGTAGCATTAGAGAAAAAACACCATTTACTTGCTTGTATTTTACTGTTGCTTCTGGTCTCTAAAATGTCCAAAAATATTCTGGAAGAAGACCGTTCCATTGTCAGTTTTTCGTCGCCACAAATCCTTCAAATTTTTTTATTAATTTTTTGTTTATTAAAAACATTTGTTTCTTAGAATCGAAATTTGAACAGCAAATGTTCTTCCGTTTTTGAAAGAAATGAAGGCTAATGCTCCTATACTAAATATTTTAAGCCAATAAGTTGATATTTGTAGTTCTAGTCTGCATACTAACAATAAATCACCAGTTTTGTTTCACCACGTCTCCAATATAGAACAACAAAAATATATTTGAATTTTACCCACAGAAACAATGATATTGTACAAACCAGGGACTGTAACGGCTATGATCTTTATATAATAAAAACCATAATATAGCCATCAAAATTGTATTTCTTTTTTACCGATCAAATTTAATCGTTTATTTGTGCTTTTTATTTTTTCGATCAAGAATGATTTTACAACGATCTAAACAAAAACATCTAGTAAAAACATACCGGAAATGGAAAATACTCACTTCTTTAAAGGTAATGAGGCCCATGGGTCCCAAAGTAAATTCCAATTTCAAGTTACTTGAAAGTGACACATCGAAATGGGTAATTTCAGTGTCTGAATTATATCAAAAACAATCGTGTCCGATAAAGGAAACTGCAACAGCGAAATAATCAGGTGATATTAAAATATGCTCACTAATAATATGTCTCCATTGCGAGATTTAATGAAGATTTAGCCCTCTGACGAGATTTAACGTTAAATCTTTCGAGATCTGCCATAAAAAATTAAATCGCAAAAATTTGCAATAATATTTATCAATAAATACAATTTGTTGGGTGTGGCAAGCACGAAGTCACATGCCATAAGTCATATGACTTTTGCATTTTCAACATACAGTCGCGGACATTGAAATCTAGGCAATTAAAAAAATGTTTTTTCGTATTTTTGGCGATTTTTTTATATTTGGGTTCATTTGAAGTATTTTCATTCTGTTCGGAAAAATAGTGACTTTGAGTGTGTTGAAACCAATTGCGTCCAATAATATGGGAATTATGATTCTTTTAAAAAGCACCTGAAAAGAAAACACATGCATTCCACAGTCAATTTGCACAAAAAAAGAAATGACGGCAGTTTTTCGGAAACAATAATTGCATCATGCTCAAACAAAATCATACAAACCAAAGTTTCAAACTTTAAACAAAATTAAGAAAAATTCAACGAATTTTCATCAAAATTTTCAACCTTGTAATCAGATTTTTCTTACTAAAATATAAGCCATATTTTAATAAAAAATTAACAAAAAAATTTTGGCACCTATAACATTGCGAATATTAACAAAAAAAAATCGTACCTATGCTCAATTTTGTAGGTAAAAGCATATATACATATGCATTAGAGCGTCTCGCCTTACAGGCGAAATAAAAAAGTTCGCCGTACACCCCCTCATATAAAGTGTTTTTAAAATTCATTTAAAAAAAGTAAAATTTTTTTAGACAACCCTAGTAGTCGCCCAATAACATTTTCCTTCATATCCTCGGCATTTATAATGTACCGCCCTAATGACTGTAAATTCAAGATTGTCAAAAATTATTTCGATTAGTTCAGTAGAACCCGAAATAAAACACATAAAAATAAACCATACGAAGAACCCCAACTTTTGTTTATGTTTTTTTTTTTTATGGAGCACCTGAGGTCATTGAACTTCCGTAGGAAAACCTCCTCCTCGAGGCAAAAAAATTTGTGTATCACATTTTAAAATCCCACTAAAAATGCTGAAGATATGAAGAAAAATGTAATTGGGCGACTACTAGGGTTGTCCAAAATAAAAAATGAGGGGGTGTACGGCGAACTTTTTTTTCCGATACGGTCTAATATGCATACATATAAGTATGTATGTACATGGAGCTAAATTTATAAACACACATTGTTTGTTTTGCTGAAATTAAAAAAAAATATTCTTATTTATTATAACCAAGCCCGATGGAAATAATTGAAATAATAATTACACAGGGCTGCAAAAAAATATATTTTTTTAAAAAAGATTATTTGTTTTGCGAAAAAAATATATTCACTTTTGTTGTATGTAATCTTATAAGTTGGATATAAAATATTCATTTGTAATTGGAATTATTCATTGAACTATCTGATGAATACCATCCTAATGTAGATCTTCTTTGCCCCGAACTTTGTGGAAATAATTTAAAGTGTTGAGTTGATGATCATATAATTTTAAATATTCATTCTTTAGCAACGCACATTGTTTGTTTTGTCAACATTTAAAAAAAAAACATTCATATTTATTGCATGTAGTGTTATAAGTTGGATACACAATATTCATATGCATTTGTGCTTAAATAAAATTATAATTATGACTAAAAATAAAGTGAATTGAACTCAAAATAAATATTTGCTGCTGTTTTAATTATTTTAATTTTGTCGTATGTACAAAATATTGCAGTTCATTTGAATGAAAAAAGGAGTTTTCAAACCAACAATATATATGTACATATTTCGTCTTATTGATAATAATATTTGAAAATAATCGTCAGCATGAAAAAACGAATATTCAGTATGAAAAATAAGTTGTCAATCATAATATATATTATTAATCATACTGATAGTTTGTTATGACTATGAAAAAGTTGTTGGTTTCAATTGGAAACATTTTGTTCAAAAGGTTGCTTCAACTGATCATGTAATTTTATCGAATTAACAAACCCATATAAGCATGCCTTAAAACAGCGGCTTTGTGGCATGATATTAAGAAGTTGCATTCGCGTACAAATATTAGAGCCCATCTTAGTATGGTTGGTTTTGAGTTCCCTCAATCAGTGCTTAGTATTGGAAATGGAAGTATGCAAAATATCGATGGATACGTCATATAACCGCGGGATTCCAGAATTGGTAAAGTGGTGCACTCCCTAAACGATTTGATTTATGAAGTGTATCCAGATATTGAAAATATTTTAAGCAAACCATACAACTGGCTGTACGTGAGAGCAATTGTCTCGCTAAGGAATGTTACTGTTGATGAGATTAATAGCATCGCAATGCAAAAAATTGGTGGAGAAATTAAACAGTGTGCTTCCATAGATACAGTACTTAGCCTTGAAGATGGCGTCCACTATCCCACTGAATTCCTAGATTGGTTACACACGGCTGGCTTACCGCCTCATAAAGTAACTCTTACAAATTGGATTCCAGCTACATATATCCTTACGTAATCTTCGACAACCTGCACTTTGTAATGGCACACGACTGGTAGTACAAACATTGCATAGCAATGTTATAGAATACATTATTCTTACAAGATCAGCAGCCGGACAAATTGCGTAAATTCCGCGTATACACTATGATTCCAACAGACGTGCCAAACGTCTTCAGCTTCCTATAAAGCTTTCATTCGCTATTACGATTAACAAAGTTCAAGGTCAACTTTTCAATGTTGGTTTATCAAGAACTGGAAATGCCGACAATCATACTACCATACATGGGCGTAGCCAGGACCAAAACTAGGGGGGGGGGGGGGGAGCAAAATTCAAAATTTAAAAATTATAGA
>JAPVRG010179967.1:0-10081 GCA_029783565.1 Rhagoletis cerasi | reverse complement strand
GACTAACCGTGCTCATATGGAAGCAGTTGACCGCACCTTAAGAGATTTAAGAAGCTGTGACTAGATCTTTGGAGGCGTAACTTTTCTTTTCGGAGGGGACTTTCGGCAGACCAGCGGACATCATCAAAGCATTCCTTAAAATAGCGGCTTTGTGCCATGATATTGAGAAGTTGAATTTGCGGACTAATAAGACAGCCCATCTTAGTAGGGTTGGTTCTGAGTTCCCTCAATCTGTGCATAGTATTGGAAATGGAAGTATGCAAAATATCGACGGATACATCACTGTAGATTCCAGAATTATTAAAGAGTTGCACTCCCTAAACGATTTGATTTATGAAGTGTATCCAGATATTGAAGATATTTTAAGCAAACCATACAATTGGCTTTGTAAGAGAGCAATTGTCTCGCCAAGGAATGTTACTGTTGATGAGATCAATAGCATCGCAATGCGAAAAATTGGAGGAGAAATTAAAGAGTATGCTTCCATCGACACAGTACTTAACCTTGAAGATTCCGTTCACTATCCTACTGAATTCCTAAATTGGGTACACACGGCTGCCTTACCGCCTCATAAACTAACTCTTACAAATGGGATTCCAATTATATTGTTACGTTATCTTCGACCATCCGCTCTTTGTAATGGCACACGGCTGGTTGTCAAAAATTGCATATCAATGCATTATTCTTACAGGATCAGCAGTCGGACAAACAGCGTATATTCCACGTATACCTATGATTCCAACAGACGTGCCATTTCGGTACAAACCTCTTCAGTTTCCTGTAAAGGTTTAATCCGCTATTACAATTAACAAAGCTCAAGGCCAAACTTTTAACTTTGTGGGAATTAATTTGCGCTCAGAATGCTATAGTCAATTACATGTTGTTTTATCAAGAACTGGAAATGCCGTCAATCAAACCATATTACTGCCTTTAAATGACAAAATCTAAAATGTTGTATATTTCGAAGTGCTTTAAACCACTATTTAACTAAAAAATCTTTTTAGTCAGTAAATAACATTAATCTATGTATATAGAAAACAGAAAAAATGGGTTTTCTTTAATAATTAGCATTTAAAAAATGCATACATCGTCGCATACGGGCAGCTAGTACTACATAATTATAAATTAACCTAGGAGTACAATGATAAGCACATTTGGTTTACTGATGGCTCCAATACTGATGACGGAGTCGAAGTAGGGATCTATGGCATACAACCTAGACTACCATGGAGCAAGTTTACTCTGTAGTATTTAAACGAGTGGGTGCAAGATGGTTCTCCTAGCACTGAAAGAAGACAGGGTAACCTTAAAGCTGGTGTAGAATCTTCAGGTCTTAATAAACATTAAATAATTATACCTGGACAAAGGAAGCGTGTAATTTCTGAACAAATACGGAAGGTAATAGATGGGAAATATCAACAAACGAACCGAAGCACTCCTTCGACTTACTATAAACGAAGAGATATTGTTATAGGCTTTCTTACAAGCCGCTGCTGGGCAGTGAAGCACCTGTCAAGCCTGGGATTTGTTCACTTTTTTTTCGGCACTACAAATCTCCCTTCCGACGCTAGAAATTGCTTTCCTACGCAAGATTTATGTATGTACATAACATTTTAAGAAGTTACGTGAGCAACGGGTACCAAACAAGGAGGACGATCTTCGAATAAAGAACTGGCACAACTTCGTCAAAGATAGAGGCAATGAAATACATTTTTTTTAAGTAAATAATGTTTACAAGAACATCACTCGTTTTTTGCAATGTAAAAATCTTGTCAATCTCTGGTCACATTGGTTGGTGGTGCAACCGCTTAAGTGATTTTGGCTGAGTCCAATAGAGCACGCCAACCGTTTATTTTTCGTCAATCCACTGATCGTTTCATCGTAGCACTACCGCGGAGGCCATTAAATACCTTCAGGGATAGAGCGTTTGCGTCCATCCGTACGGCCAGCGAAGCCGCTGTATTTTATGGGGAAATAATAACAATTATAACTAAAGGTAAAACAAGGAGAAATTCTTATAATTTATTTTATTCTAAGCCAGATACATCGAATCGTGTTATACATTGTTTTCTTGTATAACTTTGAAAGTAAAAAAAAAAAACACGCGTGTGGCACCGAACCCGTGATAGAGTGAAACTTTTTAAATATTCGAAAAAATTAAGTATAAGTGAGATTTATTGAGGGAAGCAGAGAGAATCTTAAAATATATAATACGAAAAATTTATTGTTAAATTTTATTCTCGGTGCAAAAAAAAATCTATTGGTATATCGTACTTAGTTGTAGAGCATTCCCTTCATACATCCATACATAAATATGTACATGTGTATGCACGCATAATCGAACGGCCGGCGTAGCGACGAGAACAGCGAAGAAAACAAAAGCAAAATCGCTTTAATTTGACTTCGACAATTCGCTTGTATCTTTGTGTATACGTCGCTTTCTCTCTCTTTTCCCCTTTTTCTATGCTATATCTTTCTTCTTACTCATGTAACTTTTCAGTTTTAAAATATTAACTTTGCGATACCGCCGCCTAAGAAGTTTCACTTCAAAAATACAGCCACCTTTGGCCGTGTACCACGTACTGCCGCCATCACCCAGCGGTGGCGATAGAAATAAATCCATCGCCACGAAACGACGCCGAGCGAACTTCGAAGCTCGATTTGGCTGTGTTCAATTTCATATCCTTGCGGATGTTGTAATTTCGACATTGAATCGACATCGAATTTCGCTTTGGTGAGTTCGCCGTTCGCCGTTCGCCGTTCTATGTTTGGCCAACATATATAACTCTGAGCCAATGCTTTCATCTTTACTAATTCAGGGTGTCCACTGTGCAGCGCGTGTAAGATTGCCACTCGCCCTTTGGGGAGAACGTTCTACTCATTCTGGCCACCCCCTTAATGCACAGTGGAGTACTTTCGTGAGGTCAAGATCTTTTGCAGTCCACGATGCAATGCTTTTTGAACTCAAAAGTGGTGTTTCGATTTGTTTCACCATTTACAGCTCTTCTTCAACTACCATTTGGTTTTTGTCGGACAGTGGAAAACGGCTTAGAGAATCAGCGTTTCCCATCTGATGGCTTTCACGGTGTTATATGCCGAAGTCATACGAATTGAGGAAAATGCGTCGGCGGAACATTGTGTTTGAAAGGATGGCAGGCGTTGGTTTGCTCGTGTTGGAAATGCCCAGCAATCGTCTATGCTCGATGATCAAAGTAAGCTTGTAACCGTGCAAGTACTCATGCAATTTCTTAATATCAGCTAACAGGGCTACAGCTTCTCGGTCTATTTGAGAATAATTTCGCTCAGATGTTGATAGCGTCCGCGAATAAAAAGCAATTGGTTTTTCGGTTCCATCTGGCATTCGATGACTCAGTACAGCACCAATACCATAAGGTGATTCATCGCACGCAAAGGGCAAGGTGAATTTTGTTGTCGTAATGAACCAATACTTCATTCGATGAAATGAGCTTTTTTAGGTGGTCGAACGCCGTTTGGTGCTTTTTTCCCATTCCCAAAGTGCGTTTTTATCTAAAAACCTGTGCAGCGGCTCCGCCAAAGTTGCCTCATGTTGTTTGTTGATGTTCCGATTCATCAAAATAGGATATTACGCCAATGTGAAAATTTTAAAACTGATTTCTTTACATGAGTAAGAAGGAAGATATAGCATAGCGAAAGGGAAAAAGGTAAATAAAGCAACGTATACAAAAAGATACAAAGTGTGTAGATATGTCAGCACATAGAATTCAAGCGGAGAGTTGAAGTCAAGTTGAAGTGATTTTTTGAAGTGAAACTTCTTAGGCGGTGATATCACAAATGGAGTGTGAAGTTTTTAAAAGTGATATCGTTACATGAGTAAGAAGGACGATATAGGAAAAAGGAAAAAAGAGAAAGAAAGCGACGTATACACAAAGATACAAAGTGTGTAGATATGTCAGCACAAAGAATTCAAGCGAAGTGTCGAAGTCTAATTAAAGTGGGTTTGCTTTTGTTTTCTTCGCTGTTCTCGTCACTATGCCGGCCGCTCCATACGTACATATGTATGTACACATTAGGGTGGGTCAAAAATATCAAGTATTTTTTTTTAGATCCGACACACGAAAACTAGTTCCTAGGTACCTCTAGAAAGTACTTACCAAATCTGAGCTCGTAATATTAACGGGAAGATTATGCTCATCACAGCTTTCCATTTTAAATTTAGTCTCATATAAAAATGGTCATATCTTATCACCAGGGAACGGATTTTATGGAAATTGCCTTTTTTCTGCTAAAGAAATAGAGTGAATTCTATTAAGAATGGTCACGACTTAGCTTTCCCTGACTCCATATATACACATTTGATGTTTCATTTTTTTTTTTGCCTTTTTTAAGATATTGCCTTTTTTGCCTTTTATGCCATTATTTTTGCCTAAAATTTTTCAAAATACTAAAAATTAAATGCCCATATTCGAAAATAGCGCTGCGAAAAAACGCAGTGTAAGTAATGTTTACATTGCATTTTTGATAATATGAACGTTTCAAACGTTCCACATCTAAATTGGGCACCACTTGTATCAGCTCATGTCGCGCGCATTTAGTACGTTTAAGGCTTTTCTTCGCGATAATCGAATGAAAATGCTGCCCGAAAACTTGTGGTTCAATGTTACCACAACTATAGAGAGTAAGGTTTTCTGAGTTAAAACTCGAAAGACGAAAATACTCAATCAAAGGCTCAAAGTACAAATTTTTCATATAAAACTAGTTTATAGTTTTTTCGTTTCATTGGCAAGATAAACATTTTTAAAATAAATGTATTTTTTGCCTATTTTGCTGGTTTTATTGACTTTTTTATTGCCTTTTTTGCGATTTCTAGTGCCTTTTCCTGCATATTTCGCCATTTTATTTTGTCTTTTTTATAGGTTTTTGGGTCCTAAAAATCCGCTCCCTGCTTATCACCAATAGATCGTTAAACCAGTTGCATCGTCAATATTTATAGGAAATTGAATGCTCTTTTCATTAATCTAACCATTTAAAAGATATTCAAGGTCAAAGATGGAAGTATTTTAAGGAAAATAACTTTTTGTTTTGAATTTTGTAACTTTTGTAACTTACTAAAAAATAATTAATAATTAAATAAAAACCTTCTGTTTCTGAAATAGATCATAAATTATCTCATCTTCATAAATTAAATGGATAAATTGAAAATATTTATTGAAAAACTATTAAAATCAGTAGGCATTGGGATTCTACTGCGAATATCTTCTAAATGGTTAGAGTAATCGATTAACCACAACAGACCTTTTTTGTAGAGCGTTCAATTTTTATAGAAATAATTGAAACTCATTTGACAATAATTATTTTTTAGTAAGTTACAAAATTCAAAACAAAAAGTAATTTTCTACTTCAATCTTTGACCTTGAATATCTTTTAAACGGTTAGATTAATGAAAAGACTATTTTTGTAGAGCATTCAATTTCGTACAATTATTGACGATGCAACTGGTTTAACGATCTATTGGTGATAAGATATGACAATTTTTATATGAGACTAAATTGAAAATGGAAAACTGTGATGAGCATAATCTTCCCGTTAATATTAAGAGCTCAGATTTTGGATACTTGATTTTTTTTTGACCCACCCTAATGTACATATGTATGTATATATTAGCACGAGCCCGCACGTTAAGAATTTCAGCGAGAGGACCAGGATTTAGCAGTTGTGATACGAGGGTTGGAGCTGAAGAAATGTCCAACCAGGGAGGAAATGTCAGCGAAAAGCAAGATGGCAAAGGCATACTGGACGCAATGGGATAGTTTGGAGCCGACATCTGTTTGCTTGCATCGGATATGGGAAAACAAAGATGGCCGATGCACCCGGAGTCTAGTAGTTGTTCCAAAAGCAAGAGTTTCGGACATCCTCAGCGAGCTCCACGAAGGTCCACAAGGGGAACACCTGCAGAAAACTTATAAAAACGAGAAGGTGCAAACTACTCAGTGGACCATATTTGATGAGAGGATTAACAGTGCTACTAGGTTTCTACAGTGATATTTACGTTTCTACAGCGATGTTACAGTCAAGTTTCTAGGTAAACTGCATGGCGAATGTTAAGATAACAGTGGCGAATAACGTCGTGGATTCATGACATTTTGCGTTCCAAATTTTGCACCTTCTCTCGTTTCTATAAGTTTTCTGCACCTGGTAACCAAGAAAATCCTTAAGAGGATTAAGTAGAAGATATATTGGGTTGGTTTCCGTCAGTCGGAAGAAGAAGCGACTTAGCTCAGGCGGAAAGGGTGCCCGTGAGAAGGGACATCGTCAAGCCAGGAAGGCGATCTGGTGTTGCTGTACAAGCCGCAGCGGAAGTAATGCTTCACCTCCAATCCACGAAGTGACTGGGAAGGACCGTACAAGGTTTTCAAACGACCGAATTCGTAGTGTATCGAATCCAGACCGTTGGGAGATCGAGAAACCTGAAGAGGCTTGTAGCGTTTGGAACGCCAAGTGTGTCTGATCGGGACGATCCGATTTGGGTGGAGGGCAGTGTGGCGATTACTGCGAACACACGAATTAATTAAAGCGAACTATCTCGAAAGATGTAGAAGCCTCGACACCGAGAAACGTCAATGGAGAAATGCTGCGATACAAGTACGTGTGTGTTTTTGCTGCACTGTGAACAGTGTGAGAAATAGAATGTGCGATAGACGACAGATGATTGTAGAGAAGGACGAAAATACTTGATAACGAGAACTTTCGATTGGAAGTTTCTAGAGTTGCCATGAATGAGAGCGCGGGTATATAAGGCGAGGTTGCAGCGCACAGAGATTCACTCGTAATTCAGAAAGCATAAAGTAAAGTACAGTTGCTAAGCGGAAAGCTAAGTCAAGTTGCTAGTAAGCAAGCTATAAGTAAAGTTACCAAGTTCTGTAAATAGAGAATTGCCTTAACAAGCACAATAAAGTTAGTTGTTCTGTAATCTGGGCATTTTAATTTAACAATCCAGTGATCGAAGAATTTGGGAATTTATCGGAGATCAAAGGATAATCGTAACAATATATAGATTTGCTGGATGATCAAATAATCATTGTTTTTCGTTCATTTTTAAATACTGATATAATTTTTAATAATTGTGTTACTTTTTAATTAACCTTTGGGCATATCTTAAAGCAAAATAACAACTTAAATTTCTTTGTACTACAATTATATGGCAAAATTTAGGGCGTGTTTCTTTATTCATTCCGGATCTAGAATACAATAAAGAAACAGAAAGGAATGAAATTATTAAGTATGAACCTTTTGGTGCTTATTAATATTTAATTTAATTTGCTAAATCTTTTTTTCCTAAAACAATCTCCAAAAACTTACTTATTTTCTCTAGCGCCATTATTTTCATGCAATTGTTTACATTTGTGCATATGCGCACATACAGCTGATCAGCAGAATATTCTTTTGAAAGAGAGGAACGAGAGTGAAAAGTAGAGTCCCCTGGAACGCGTTAAACCTCTTTTCCAGTGACTATTTGAACGTCAAAATATTTATCAAAAATTACGCTATTTAATATTAATGTTAATACAAATTTGATATTCCGATGTATGCATTTACTCCTGCAAATTAAAATACTCTACTTGTGTTTTTCTATCTTAAATTTGTGTTTGACAGCACAGCTGACAGTTTGACATTTTTCATGAACTTGCACCAAGAAAAACTTAGGACTAAAACCGGCAACTTCTGACTGAGAGAGAGAGAGAGAGAGAGTAAGTTACTCTCACAAAAGTGCTTTCTCTAACAGGTTTTTTGACACCTGAAACGCTTTCGGGAAAAAAACCTGCAAATCGTGAATACCGTGAACACCAGGACCGCAACTTTCGAATTCCGTGCTCCAGACGGAATGAAAAGAATGCGCTTGGATTATCCGGTATCATATTATCCGGAACGTTCTAGCACTGGCTACACACGACGAACATGTGCGCAAGCATGCGCGCCAACATGCTCGCTGCCGTTTGCCACAGACGGTGAGCGGCTCATATGTGATTTTGTCGTGATAGCGTAGAGATGGATAGCAAAGACGCGGACAATGCAATTGAAATACTTATGACTTAGGTTTTTTAATGTATCTGTTACTTAAATTTATTTATATTTTACTTGTATGTATTCACATACATATACATATAATAATTTAATTTTTGTTGTTGGTGTTTCCGACAGGGTAGGAGTATGATGTAATGTGGAACGATTTTCCGTCATCCCTTGTCAATTTTGGTTTGGAGACAAACCGGTTTCGGCGTTGTGCCATCTTCAGTGTCATTTTTCATTTCGAGAACGAAAAATGACACTGAAGATGGCACAACGCCGAAACCGGTTTGTCTCCAAACCAAAATTGACAAGGGATGACGGAAAATCGTTCCACAGTACATCATAATAATTTAACCTCATTTATCAAAAATTCAATTAACGCACATGGCTTGGATGCATTTATCCGCACACTGCAAGCAACAACACAAAATGAGGTTGATGCTTTTGTTTCCAATGCGATGCTCGTAAACCACGCTACAAACGACGAACATGCACCGCAAGCCGAGCATGTGCGAGCACATGTTCGCCGGTTGTAGCCACTGTTGTGTGCCGTTACAAAACCAGGAGGTCAAACCAAAGTCCCCTGGTGGTCTCGGGAGCTTTCAGCGCTCAGGAGAGAGGTACGAAGGCTCTTCAATAAGGCCAAACGCATAGGTGGCTGGGAGCAGTACTCAGCCAGTCTGACTAGGTACAAGAAGGAGATCAGGAAAGCTAAAATAAGCAGCTTCAGGTCCTTCTGCGAAGGTATTGCATCGACCCCTGTAGCTGCCAGATTGCATAAAGCCTTAGCTAGAGGGACAACAGAAACGAGACTAGCGATTAAAAAGTCTAACGGCACCTACACAGTTAATGAAGAGGAGAGGGCACTTGCCCTGCTATCGGCTCACTTTCCGGAGGCCACTCCAGTCAAACAGGAGATAGAGTCCCGAGACCTCAGACCTTCCCCATCTGACTGGAAGCTGGCAAAGAACTTATTCACTCAGCAATCAGTCGGATGGGCGTTGGACTCGTTCGATGGGTACAAAACTCCTGGGGTGGATGGTATCAGCCCAGTGCTGCGGAAGCAGGGCAGGGAACTTATACTGCCCCACCTAGTAAGCATTATGGGAATAGCCTATCCCTATCTTACATACCTGAGGTGTGGAGGAGAGCGCGAGTAGTTTTTATTCCGAAAGTAGGAAGGAGGGACTATTCTTCAGCTAGATCATTCAGACCCATAAGTCTAACCGCTTTCTTGCTAAAAGCAATGGAGAAGGTTATTGACAATGAAATAAGGACAAACACTCTAAAACAGGCTCCTTTACATCCCAACCAGCACGCGTACCGGAGGGGTAGGTCCACGGACTCTGCTCTGTACGCGTTAACGACGGAGATTGAAAGTGCCTTTGAGTGTGGAGAAGTAGTGATATGTGCCTTCTTAGATATAGAAGGGGCTTTCGACAACACTTCACATGCAGGTGTCTGTCTGCTGTCAGGGATATGCGGATGCTATTATCATAATTGCCAGAGGGAAGTTCGAGAGCACCCTCTGCGACATAATTCAAAGAGGTCTTAATATAACAAAGGCATGGTGCGCTAGAGTGGGTCTTAATATTAACCCCTCCAAGACGGCCATTGTTCCCTTCACCAGGAGAAGGAAACTGCCAGGTATGAGGAACATAACTGTGGATGGGGTTGCAGTCAGTGTTTCTGCCGAGGTCAAGTATCTAGGCCTCATCCTGGATTCCAAACTTCTGTGGAAATCACAGGCATGTTGATGCAACCACATCCAAGGCTACGAAGGCACTGATGGTGTGCAGGCGTCTAGCAGGCAAGTCTTGGGGATGTAGCCCAAAGATCTTTAGATGGATGTACACCATGATAGTAAGGCCAGTAATTACACAGGCCGACAAGAAATTTGACCATAAACCAGACCATACTTTCCTAAAGGTTTTCGATGCGCTGAATTCAAATCTGGACGCAGAATTGCTCTATCACGTCAGGATTTTGAGATATCCTAACCTAAATGTGCAAAAAACACCGTTTTTGCCTATTT
>JAPVRG010179925.1:0-12905 GCA_029783565.1 Rhagoletis cerasi | reverse complement strand
CCAGGTGGAGAAGGACTTGGCTTCACTTGGCATTTCCAATTGGCGTCAGTTGGCACAGAAGCGAAACAACTGGCGTGCTTTGTTGGACTCGGCCAAAATCGCTTAAGCGGTTTCAGCGCCAAACAAGAAGAAGAAGAAGAAATTAAGTGAAATTAGATAAAACAAAATAAAATAAAATATATAAATAAAAAATACTACAAACTGACGTGCCATCGCCCAAATTAATAACTGGCAAAAATAACAAAATCCGCAGGCATCAAATGAAGAGCAAAATTGTTAAAAATGCTTTATGTATTTGTATCCTGGCCAAATACCGAGAGTTAAATGACAGTCAAAAAACCAGTAATAAGATAAATCTCTGTTTAACACGCTTAAATCGATTTAAGAAATCTGAGACCTAAGCGTGGTGGCGTCGTAAACGTTGTCGTAAAAAAATTAAATCGGCGTGAACAAACCCAATTTCGGCCTAAATCAAAATTCAGCGACTTTAATTCGCGTTGTAAATTTAAGCCTTTGTCAAAAAACTGGGCATTAACGCCATAAACACTCAGATAACTCGTGTCCTAAACCGAAACTGCCCCTGTGAGAGAACAGTCCTAGTAGCGTTGGACCAGTCAAAGGTGTTGGACACCGTCTGCCACTCTACGCTACTAGAAGACATTAGGCTACCTCTCCCACTGGGACTCAAACGGTGGTCAGCCAATTATCTGAGTGGTCGACACTCGTTGGAAATCTTTAGAGATAAACACAGCAAACCTAGAAAAATTAAACAGGAGTCCCACAAGGTGGCGTCCTTTCCCATTTCAAAGCTCCTTCAACCACCAGAGGGTGTCTCCATAATCTCCTATGTTGCTCGATCATGGCGTCTGGGAATGGAATTGATGACTTGTGCTCAAAAGTAAACGGTTACCTCCGAAGTTTCTCGCTTCTTCATCGCAAGGAGCCTCACCCTCTCTCCCACTAAGTCCTCGATAACCCTTTTCACCACCTGGACGAAAGTGGTCAGACTACAATTGGGTATTCACTTCGATGGCGAACCAATTCCGACGGTGAACAACCCGAAAATACTCGGAGTTACCTTCGATAGTCTGCTCCCTTTCTAGGCGCACACAACCGCAATTGTCAATAGAGTACAGAGCCGCAACAAGGTTCTTAAATCGCTTGCCGGCAGCACCTGGGGCAAAGGCAAACAAACGTTGTTGGCAATATACAACGCAATTGGCCGGCCGGTTCTGAACTAGACAGCGCCCGTTTGGTCGCCTGGAACCAGTGGGACGCAGTGGATGAAGCTACAGACGTGTCAAAACACAGCACTTCGGACTGTCACGGGATGCCTTCTGATGTCGCCGCAACACCACCTACACGACGAGGCTAAGGAGCACAACTTAATGCTCAGCCCTGGGCCCAACGACATATCGACAGGCCATAAACGGCATTCACAGGGAGTCGGTCCTAACTTACATGGACTCCAGACCTGTGAATGCCGTTTTGGGAACTCAAACACCGGACGTGGACGAGACTGAACTTCGTCTGAGCAGATTGAACCCAGAGGTACCTAAACCATGCCCGGCATGCGGAGAGTCAACTTGACTCGATGCACCTTGAACCCTTCACAACTAACGCCCCTCTCCCTTTGGACCAATCCAATGGGAGTAGCACATTTTTGGGCCTCCCGTTAGTTGAACTTGATAACGACTGGGGGACGAGCCGATCTAGGCAGGGCTAAGTAAGCCGCTACAGCTACAACAACCCATAGTGAAATTTTGTAATTAGTTGTTGATGCGAAATTTTCAAATTTTTGATTCACACAGAAGCGAAAATTAAAATGAAAAATGTAAATCTGCTACGGAAATTTAGTTTTAACTCTGATGTTTCGAGTGATTTACTCCTGAATCGAGTTTCAGTAGTCCGAACACTGCTTGAGAGCACTTGTTTTGGATAACCATTGTTTGTAACAGTGAAAAGGAATCGATTAAATATATACATACATGCACCTACATGAAAAATAATAGCACGAAAAAAGCTGAAATTAAGCTCGGAAAAAGTCATTTTAAACACTAAAAACACCACGAAAAACCTCAAATTAAGCACAAAACAAAGGAACAAAAATTGCACAAACGCGTGAAAATTATTTAAGGCAAAGATTATAAAATACTTAACGATTTAGCTTGATTATAGGAAAAAAAGCAATTGCATAAATTCATAAAATAATTTTAACTCCGAAGGAACAGCAACAAAGTAAATAAAGTTTTTTCAAATGGCGTTAAGTTTCTGGTGCGTTTTCTCTATTACAATGCACAATCAGGTGCATTTTTAAATTTTTAAACCAAAATACATACGATTTTTGGATTGTTCGTTTCGCTTTCATGCCTTTTTGTGGCTTCAGTATGGCTGACTTCCAAAACGTCAATTGCTTTGCATACGTACAAAGTATAATATTGCATAACGCCGCACTACACAATGTTGACAATGTATACTTTTCCAAAACGTACAAATTTGATGCTTCGCTTGTTTTTGGTTGTGATTGGTGTGGTAAAAATGGAAAATTGCGAAAAGTAGGTACTTCTGTTCATTGCTATATCGAATTTTCACATAAATATGCTTCATGGGTTTAGGACCAGTTGGTAACTAGTCTTTGGGGACCAGTTGGGAGTCAGTTTGGATCTAGTCCGAAACTAGTTACCTTCGGACCAGTTGGGGACTAGTTGGTCGATTTGTACTCCGGTGGCCGTGTAGTAGTTATCGATACTTTTTGGTATCGTAACATCGCTAGTTGGCAATAGAACAGCTGATTATCAAGAAAAGAAACAATGTATCAGCACTGTTCCTTAACGTCAAAGTATGATGTGTAAGGTGCAATGTTTCGCAACTCTGCATACACAAACGATTTAAATACCGCAGTAAAACAGTATCCAAACATTGTATTGGTACGTTTTGGAAGTCAGCCTATGTTTCTCCCGCATCATTCCTCAAAAACTCTTTGGGGAAGCTGTATGCGGTTACAACAACAACAAATAATTTCATCTCGGCAGTACCCTTCTTTAATTAGTATATATGTATGTATGTATGTATCTAACGAGAATTTCATTGTTTTATATCTTCATGCTCTTATTTTGTCCGCCTATGGTTAAGCACATATTGGAGCGTTGAAAGAGCAACGATTTGCGAAAAACATAGTGAAGCAGCGAGCATAGCATCCTACAACCTTAATTTAATTCTAGATTTCACGTCTAAAATTTCTCATTTTTTTTTTAAATAAATTTGCTTTTAAAGGAAAGAAAATAAATGAAAAAGGGGAAAGTATTTGTAGAATTATAGAAGAAAACATTGACTAATGCCTCGAAATTAATACTGTTCGTGAAAAAAATAAATATTTACTCAACATCACTAATAAATACTCCAATATTTCTTTTTCATACTTTTTTTTTTGTATTTTAAGGTCGAACACGTAAATCTTAAAGGAAATAGCGTCGAACATAGCGAAGAAAACAAAATATTTTTTAAACGACGCTATGTTCTTTTGCGCTACCTAAGCTCTGCTCTTCACTATGTGCGCCCACCTTGGAAGATTCACGTTTGTAATCGTTGCTTTACTAGATAGTTTTATGCCAATTTCGTAAAAAATTACTGTCCGCTAAGAGAGAGTCCCCCAAGAGAGACTACTTCGTTCCGTATAGGAAAAAATGTCCGCCCAAGGGAAGTTTCCGTTTAATATAGGTCCATTAGAAGTTACACTGCAAATCTCAGTTTCAAACTTTGTGCAAAAATTAGAAAAATTCAACAAAATTTCATCAAAATTGTAGAATTTGTAATTAGTATTTTGGTATGCAGATTTGTAGCCTATTGAATTTTAGTATAATTTGACGTATTTAAAAAATCCCGTTGATCTTCGATATTTTTTTTGCTGACGATGTAATACATTTTCTTGCATATAAAAAGAAAAGTCAAACTTGTCAAAATGTCGCACTACTATAATGTACATAGGTGTACAAATATATATAATAAAATGCTTGTATTTTTCTCGTAAGGTTGAGATTATTTCCTGTCGGATCGTCCATGATATCGGCCGGAACGACCATTTGATTGGCACATAACTGTTCTTAAAATGTCCACATACATAAGGGTTGGCATGTTGTCTTTTTTTTTTTTTTTTTTTTTTTTTTTTTTTTTTTTTTTTTTTTTTTTTTTTTTTTTTTTTTTTTTTTTTTTTTTTTTTTTTTTTTTTTTTTTTTTTTTTTTTTTTTTTTTTTTTTTTTTTTTTTTTTTTTTTTTTTTTTTTTTTATACAAAATTTGATTCTTCTATTGAAAAAAATTTCGAACATACTTTTTATAAAAAATTAGCTAAAAGAAATAAAATAAAAAACTTTGCAGCTGGAAAAGCCCGTTGTGATACCACTTTAGCTTTCAGTAAATTTTGTTCCTATTTCGTATTCTAAGCTCGGTAAATTTTGTTACCATCTCATAAGCAGGTAATAAAATATAGCGCCGCGAAATAGCTGAATTGCTGAATGTATTAAATTGTTACCAAGGTACCTAGAATCGCGGTTGCATGGAATGGTGCTAACTTTCGGTAACAAAATTTCCCGGTCTCAAAATGTTCGGTAACAAGCAGAATAAGCCTGGAAATTGCATACATACATACGTATAAATATCACAGTTGGCATCATTAGAGCGCTTAAAATCAAGGCATATTTTAAGGCGCATGGTGCACAGTAAACCCAACCTACTACCAGAGAGCATATAATACGACGTGGCAGATGTCTAGGCTAGTTTTGCATGTTCTACTTATTCTATGTTCTGTAATGTGTCTTAACTCCATAACTTTTACAATAATATGTAATAATACTGAAATCAAAATAAACAAGAAAGCGAGTTGATATAAACGTGGTAAAATACCTCCTGACGTTAATTTTAGCTTCAAACCCTTCATAACAAATTTCGAATCACAATCCTTGTTTTCGGGCTGTAAACACTTTTTCGTGCCTGAACAACTAAAAAGAACAATTTGCGCTCATATTTGCAAAAAGAAATGAAGAAATTTCCATGCATTGGCGCTTTCATTACTTTGCACAGAGCTTTAATTACGTCCGTCCGAATTACATATTAACACCCAAATTCATAAAAAAATAAAGAAGACTCGTGGTGAAAGTGTCACTATTAAGCTTTTTAAAGCTACTTTATTTTTATAAATAAGGCCATAAGTAGAGAAGGACCCAATATCGACATTTAACAAAACCGAATTTCTGCCAGTTTCGAAATCGAAACCGAACCGAACATTTCCAAGGGCCTAAGTAATAAAAAACAAGCAATGACTAAAAATCCAGTATTTTTTTTAATGAAAAAGCAAAAAAGGCAAGTAAGTTTCAATCACATTAATTTCACCTGATAACATAATAAAAATAACGAAAAACAACTTATTACATGTGTACATTAGATGCCTTATTTTGCTAAAGTATTTCAGATCCTCCCTCTGGCAGCAGAATATGAAAATAGAACGCTAGAGACCTAACAAAATGGAAAAAAAAATTCATAATTGCAAAAACTGAATAAGCTACTCCGAAAACCGCGATTTCAATGACTGTTTTGCTATAACTTAAGATCCTTATATGAAAACACATTCATATTGCACAAGAAAGAGGAATAATATATCCAACCTCAAGAGGAATAAGCTGCTAAAGCGAATGGCGTACTCAGTTTTTTAATACAACTAACCAAAAAGTTACCCAGACGGCCTAAAGTGACAAATTGGTACTATTTTTCACGAATTTCCAGATAGTAATTTTTCCAAAACTAAAATACTTAAGATTGTAGCTAATTTAATGTAGTTTTAATAGAAGTGAAAAGATTTTAGATCGAATTATATTTCAACTATTAAATTAGGCCTGTGTGAAGCCATGTTGAAAACCACTTTCAAACTTGATAAAAATCGTCAGAAATTTAAAAGCCAAAGCAGGAGTGGATACAACTGTCGTACTGTGGAATACTTTAATCTATATTCACGACTGATAATAACATAATTATCTTACATAAACATAAAAAATGACGACTACGAGGATTTCGATCACATGGTCCTTTTGTTTCTTGGAGAGAAGCCATTGAATTCAAACCCACTTTTCACACCACTATATTTACTTACATATGCATTTTCATCGTCTCTTGCTTATTTTATTATGTAGCCAGAGAGCTACAGGGTCTGCAGGACTTAAATGTTTTGATTGTCATCATTTATGTATATGAATTATTGGTTCCAATGTACTCTACCAACAGATGCTCCCAAACTTGATTTAACTCTTATTGCGAATCTAATCGATTATCATAACATCAACCAAGCTATCTCGAGGGAAGTTTTCAGTGTATTCAGTCGGCATTTGTGGTATTTGTCAGAGACACTCATTGGCTTTGCATTACTTGATAGAAACATTGACACAAAAACGAAGAGATTAGTTGTGTTTTTGTACCCACTTTCCAGCAAAATCCAGTAACAGTTGTTACAAGTTTTCATGTTTTGACGTTTTCGTACCCAAAAAACTTGCAAAGTTTTACGGGATTTTTACTGGATAAATTTTTACTTGTAAGAATTTGCCAGTAAGAAAAACAGTTGTTTACATGCTGTTTCTTGCATTTTACACAAGCAAAGGAATACATTTGTGGTATAAAAATGTTAAAACTGCCAAAATATAACTATTTAATTAAAATTTCATAGAACTAGTAACTACTAGCAAGGTTAGCGTTTTCGTACTTTTTTTGATAGTTGCTGGAAAGTTACTGGACATTTTTTTGCTGCAGAATACGCGAACAGAACTATTAATGGTGAATGCACTAGAGAAAAAAGGAAATGATGAAAATTTGAAGAAGGCAAAGATGGTTGTAAAACCCGATTAATGTTGTGGAGTTAAGTATGGATGCTTTTATTACAGAAAATACAAAGAAATTTTTTGAGGTATTATTTGTGGACGCATCAAATTACACAAAATTTTTGGAAATTGACCCCAGTCCCTGGATAAAAAACGAACATTATTTACGCGCTGAAGCAATAGTGAAAAAATGATTGTTGTGAACGATACGGCCGAAAGGGCAATAAGTATGGCAACAAAGTTAAATGAAAAATTAACCACTTCCGAAACCGAGAAACCGATGATTTTTCAAGTAGTAGAGGCGCACCAGAAAGTATTTCCCTACCTAGCATCCAAAAACGACATTGTTAAAAATTTCAATAAACTTTAAAGTATGTACATATGTATGTATGTCAGACATGGCTTCAATTAAACCTAATTTACTAGTTCAAATATAATTCGATCTAAAATCTGTTTACTCTTTTAAAAACTACATTAAATTAACTACAATCTTAAGTATTTTAGTTTTGGAAAAATTACTACTATCTGGACAATCTTAACGAATAAATTTGAAAATTCGTGAAAAATAGTACCAAATTGTCACTTTCGGGCCGTCTGGATAACTTTTTGGTTAGTTGTATTAAAAAACCGAGTACGCCATTCGCTTTAGCAGCTTATTCCTCTTGATGTTGGATATATTATTTTTCTTTCTTGTGCAAGATGAATGAGTTTTCATATAAGGATCTTAAGTTATAGCAAAACAGTCATTGAAATCGCGGTTTTCGGAGTAGCTCATCCAGTTTTTGCAATTATGCAAATATTTTTCCATTTCGTTAGGTCTTTAGCGTCCTATTTTCATATTCTGCTGCCGGAGGGAGGATCTGAAATACTTTAGCAAAATGTATGGAGAAAATAAGGCATCTAGTGTACATGTAGTAATCATTTAATACTCGGGGTTCGGCCAAAATTGGGAGTTTTTGCCGAAGCCGAACCGAAAGGGAACTGAAAATTAGTGGCCGAACCAGGCCAAAGCCGAAACCGAAGTTCGGTTCTTTTATATTAAGGTAGTTCAACAAAACTTAGGAAGTAAGTTAACAGGTGGTAGCGAAAATTGGCAAAATTGGACAACAAACACGTCCACTTCCCATATAAGGGTAACTTTGATAAAATGACTAACGTAAGTCAGATCATAATAATTTTTTTATTGGAAAATTGGCGTGGTATCGACCACTTGTGATTCATATGTGCATCCAGTAACACCTTTTCTCGCTTTCTACCAAACTCGGTTCAATGAATGCTTTTAGTCTAGCTATGTATTTCACTGAAAATGTTTCAAATCAGAGAAAAACTTATCTCCTTTATTACCGGTGTTTAATACGTTCGCTGGGCTGAGTTTCGTCTGAACTTATACTTATTACACTAGTTTACACGAAAAATTAACCTTTGTAAAAAAATATTTTCTAGGTGCACACTTTGGTCGCTGAACATAAAAACAAAACCCATTGTTTTCTTCAAGGAAGCGTTTCGAGATATTTTCGAAAAACGTGTTTTTTGGTACCTTTCGCAGTTATTTGTCAATAATAAAATATATAACTTGTGCAGATTTAAATAGAAATTATTATTCTTACTAGCGACCAAAATCGAAAAAAGTGAAATTTTCCATCATTTTTGAAAATGACACATTTTTTTATATGCTTATTATTGATTACAAGTTTGATTAAAAGATAAATCATTGCAGTAAATTTTGTTTTTTTGTTTTGTTTTTTTTGGTTTTTTTTTTGTGGTTTTGTGTTTTTTGTTTATCTGTTTTGTTTATCTGTTTTTTGTTTATCTGTTTTTTGTTTATCTGTTTTTTGTTTATCTGTTTTTTGTTTATCTGTTTTTTGTTTATCTGTTTTTTGTTTTTGGTGTTTTTTGTTTTTGGTGTTTTTGTTGTTTTTTGTTTTTGTTGTTTTTTGTTTTTGTTGTTTTTTGTTTTTGTTGTGTTTTGTTTCTGTTGTGTTTTTTGTTGTTTTTGTTGTTTTTTGTTTTTGTTGTGTTTTGTTTCTGTTGTGTTTTTTGTTGTTTTTTGTTTTTGTTGTTTTTTGTTTTTGTTGTTTTTTGTTGTTTTTTTTTTTTGTTTTTTTTTTCGTTACTGTTGGAGGCAAGATTTTACCCAACACAAACGAAAAATTTCAAGGGAAAGCTTAGGTTAGGTTATCCTGGCCGCCCTCATCCGTATAGGAAAAGAGCACACTTAGGCCTCCTTGGGCCCATTGTGATGCCATATTTGAGACTCTTAGCGTCCCTCCTCCTACCTCAGAAATGGAACCAATTTGTCGCTCTGATGAAACGAACAAAATCGTAGATACTGGCCGAATCCAGCCCAGCTAGACACTCAAAAGAATATCTGAGGAAAGAGCGTCGACGAGCCCATGCCAAAGCGGGACATTGGCATAGGTAATGCTCCACGCTTTCGATTTCCTCTTCATCGCGGCAGCTACGACAGTAATCATTTGGCTGCAGACCCATCCTGGCAGCGTGTGTCCCCATGAGGCAGTGCCCGGAGAGAATTCCGATAACATGGCGGAGCATTGGTCGCTCCAAACTGAAGAGAGGGCGAGATCTACGCTCATCTAACCTAGGCCAGATGTGTCTCGCTATCCTGCACGTGGGCTCCGCAGACCATCTTGCATTAGCCCGTTCGATGAGCTTATTTTCGACCAAAAGTGTGATTGTGTGAAAAATGCAAAGTTACAATCTTTTAATCAATGCTTCATAACGTCTACATTTCTTATCCGAATTGGATGACCTTAGACTCAAAATTTACTGCAATAATTTATCTTTTACTAAAATTAAGAAGAAAAGTTTTTTAAAAAATTTTGTAATCAAAAATAAGCATCTAAAAATGTGTAATTTACAAAAATGAATGAAATTTTAACACAAGTTATATATTTTTGCAAAGAGTATATCAATACCTTTCGAACGGTAGGCTGCTTGCGTCGATCAGATTATTTTTTTCAAAAGATGTTGACAAATAACTGCGAAAGGTACCAAAAAACACGTTTTTCGAAAAAATCTCGAAAACGCTTCTTTGAAAAAAAGAACGGATATTGTTTTCGTGTTCGCCGACCCAAAATTATCGTAGAAAACAGTCTTAGGTTAACGCGATTGTGTCAAAATTTGTCGACTAGTGTTATCAGAGACCGAAAATAATTATTTTCCTAATTTAGGATCAAAAACGTCGCTTTGTTTTAAGAGAAATTTTTTTTCGTCTTTGTATGATAATTATTTACGAGAAATATCTTTTTTCGTCTCGCGGGAGGATTATTTTCAGATGCCAATTTTTTACGTCTTCTCATAATAATTATATGGGATTTTTATTTTTATTTCGTCTCTCGGGACGTTTATTTCAAGACGGAAACGATTTACGTATTCTTATAATAATTATATGGGATTTTTATTTATTTTCGCCTCTCGGGACGTTCATTTCAAGACGAAAATGATTTACGTCTTCTCATAATAATTATATGGGATTTTTATTTTTCTCGTCTCTCGGGGCATTTTATTTCAAGACGAAAATTATTTACGTCCCACGTTTTTCTTAATATAATTGGTACATTACAGCTCAATTAAAAAGTTTCACATCAACTATTTGAATTTAACTTTTTAAACAGGTGGCAACACATCTTATATGTAGTTGAAATTGGTACCTATATGTTATAAATCATATTACTTTTTAAATAATTTTAATATTTTGAATTTAATTTCTATTATGTGGCAACACTTCCCTATAAGTTAAAACAGTATTGCACATCTACATACCAATCCCTTCAATTCTCGGTGCAGATCTGGTGACGGTGGGTTAAATATTTTACGCAAACATCTCCGAACTCGATTATTCAATTTTACACCTCATTTTTGCAAATCGAAAGAACGATACAGATTTCATGACATGAACAATCCTGCCGTTATATGTATATTTAACGCTTTAAGGGCCGTTCACGTATCTGTTTTAAGCTATAGTTTATTTATTTTCATTACTTTATTCAATTACTTGAAAATAGATAAGTTAACGGCCCTAAATCTCCGAACTCGATTAAGAAGTTTCACTTCAATAAAAGTCCTATATGATTATTATGAGAAGACGTAAATCATATTCGTGTGGAAATAAACGTCCGGAGAGACGAAAAAAATAAAAATCGCATATAATTATTATGAGAAGACGTAAATCATTTCCGTCTCGAAATAAACGTCCCGCGAGACGAAAAAAAAATAAAATTCCCATATAATTATTATGAGAAGACGAAAATAATTTACATCTTAAAATAATCGTCGTGCGAGACGAAAACAACTTTTCCAATGTTTAATTTTATTTCTTATAATCATTATGGTCTCTGCTTATTATCCATGCTTAACGATACTAAAAATTGTGTTACTTTCTTTTAGCGCCATGATCAAGACGACGAAAATGGTGAACCCGTCACTGGGCCACATCTCGTGCTGCAATACAAAGATAAAACTATACTTGATGATGCTGCGAACTTGTTAATTCATCATGTAAAGCGCCAGACGGGAATACAAAAACAGGAAAAGACTAAAATCAAGCATATATTAAGGCAATTTGTTCCCGATCTATTTTTTTCGTCACGCCAGCCACTTAGCGACGACGAGCGAGAGGACGGTGAGTGCATTTGCTCAAGATAATATTCTTTTTGTGCACGTCATAAGTATATATTTATTCGTTGCATGTAAACACATTTTTTGGCCTTAAATAAATTTGACTCAACAAATAAATTGAACTTCATTAATTTTTTTATTTCATAATTTAGTATTAAATCGTCCATTTAATTGAGAAAGTATTGAACATTTTTGATAGATTTTTTTCCAGTGTTTGATGTAATTAATTTGGGGAATATTTTTTCTTTTTCATATAACCACACATTAACCTAGTATGTGTATATTTTAATCATTCATGCCATTTTCTATTCTCTTATTCCTTTGAACATTATATGTGTTTTCTCCCTTTGCTCTGGTCTCCCCATTTGAACACAATTAACACACTTGTAAATTAATTATTTGCACGCTGCCTACACTAATAATAAACCCCTTCCGACTCTACTATAATTTACCCTCCCCTCACTATCTCGTTCCACACTTTGCCATGCTTCATGTTTTTATCTGTAAAGTTTTCCCATTTTTAATAGATGACAACGAAAAGATGGATGTAGATTCCATCGCAACAAGTAGTAGAGGAGAAATGCATGCCGGCGGCAGTGGCAACAGCAAGGGATGTAGATCAAGTGGTGGGAGCACATTTAATACCGATGCATCAAGCGGTGCTGGCAGCTCTAAGTCCGATGGTACTGAGTCTCATGATAAAAATTCACCAACAACGACGTCAGCAAGCGACAATTCGTTGGAAAAAATTAAAAGTAGTGAACCAACTGCGACAACATTAAGCAACAATAATAGCACCACCTCGATTTCTAGTGGTAACGGTAATAATGCCCCCCAAATAACGCCCACAACCTTGGCTGTAGGTGAAAAAGTCACCTCCTCAAAGGATTCAAACTCTGCACTTGCTAAAGGGCAAATAATCAATAACACTGCTACCGAAGATGCCAATAATGGTGGCAGAACACCAGCTGAGGCAGCAACTAATGCCAACACGGCAGTAGTCACCACAACAACAGTACTAACATCGACATCAACTGCGGTGACGTCTGAGAATAAAACCACATCAACTTGTAGTGGAATTAGCACAACTTCGGGAGACAACAGTGTAGCTGCACATAAATGTGATACTGCAAGAGTTGGGACGCCGACTAACGCTGCAGCCCCAACGACGTTAAGAGGCTCTGCGACGAAGGAGACAAATGAGAAAACTAGTTGCAATGCTGCTGATACCACAACTGCGGTCACAAATGTTACATCAACAAACGTATCTGCTGCTGCTCTGGCTAAGTCCAGCGGCAATAATTCTCTTGCTGACATAAAGGTCGAAATTAAGGAGGAAGCGCAGGACATGGATGTGGATATACAATTGCCACCTCATGCCATAAGCAAGCATTTGGTAAGTAATTATAATT
>JAPVRG010179806.1:0-10505 GCA_029783565.1 Rhagoletis cerasi | reverse complement strand
CAAACTCAAATTCATGTCAACGCTTTATTTGGCTGCCACTGCAAGAAAAATATTAAAAATAATTGCAATAAATTTAAATATACATACATATGTATGTATACATAAAGTGATAAAAGTTTATAAACATATAATTATTCACAATTAAACAATATTTGCTGTGACTTGTTACACTCATTTTTTGGTAAACGGCGTTTGTACCAGTTGTTTTTGTAAGCGTTGTAACGTAGTGCAAGCAATTTTTTGCCTTCAACATTAACAAAGCAAAACAGACAAAACATTTACATATAAAAGCGTTGATAATTATAACATACATATAAATAATAGCAAATATAAAATATTAACAGCAAATAGTTTATAAAAACCTTGTTAATTGTAGCAACCCTTTTTTATTTATTAATAGTTGCAGTTTTTGAACCAAAATAATGTTACGCAGTGAGAGTGAATATTATAGATTTATGCTGAAAAATATCTAAAAGTACATACATCTAAAAATAACTATTAAAATAGTATACCAGTTAAATAAAACTATTTGAAGTCCCAAAGCGATAATAAATATTAAAATTAAAATAATAAACTATAAATTAAATAATGTTTCTAAAAATGCAAATGGCATACATATACATAGTAACCGTTTTTGAAATGCATACATACATACATACAAAAGTTATTCATCAGAGAAGTTTTAAATTTTTTAAATATTCAAATTAATAAATGTTGAAAAGTAGCATTTCCTAAACATAGTTAATAACCAAATGATTGCTAACTGATATATTTAAACATTTGAGATTAATGCATAAGTAATAAAGTTTACCTCAGAAAAAAATAATAATCATGTTTTTGCAGTAAAGTCAAAGAAGTTATAAAGAAATTCACAGCATAAACTTATTTACCTGACTTTGGCGTGACTTAATCTACAAACTCATACCTAAATAGTCAATATTTTCTTGAGTATAGAAGTACAAAAATTTCATAAAAACCTTGAGTTTAAACTTAAACGCTAAGCATCACACGGCGCCCCCCTCAACCCCAATTCGCACCCGTCAGTAGACAATCGGCCATACAGTGTTCTTTTCACAGTTAACCAATGTGGCATTTTTGCAGAGCGTATTAAAGGTGCTCTCCCGCGTAAAGCCAAGTATTTCACGTTCCTCATAAATGCGATAGGTGAATGTGCTTTCGTATGTGCCGATAAAGTGCCGCGCATGCGCGCATATCAACTGATCCACTATCGCTTGTCCGCCATCCTTGATTAGCGCTTTCTGCGCCAGCGATTCGGGCGTAAAGCGTCGCATGCGCACACGCTTCAAATAGGCCTTCAAGTTGGTCAACTCCATTGCATTTGTATCGGTGGCTATGTAGACTGTTGTCAAATTGAGCAGTTGCATTTGCGCGCGTATCTGCGTTGCTGCAGACTTCAAAGTGGGTGTGGTCTTCTGCCGTCCATGTACAAAGTCGCCGCGTCGAAAGTGTACGGCCAAATAGTCGCCACCTATCGCTTTACGATACGGTCGTTCAGCTTCCCACATAGGTGGCCGTAGCACAAGTTCGTCGGTCGATTGAGAATTTAGTACACGCGCGCGATATTCATCAGCTATTGCAATTAGCGGCGCTGCAAAGCGCATGGAGCGTCGCGCGCGCCAAAACTCCTTGTCGCCCCACTGGTCGTGCAGCACTATCTCAGCGTTGAGTAGCGCGTAAACCTTTACATCGTACGCCGCCTCTGACGCCGCGCTCTTCATGTGCTGCCGCAGTAAGCGTTCAAGCAGATTTACGCTGCCTTGGTAGCGTACACAAGCAAAATCGTTGTCCAGCAGCATGGATTGCTGCAGCAGATACCCTTGGAGATATTGATGCTTGCGGCAATCGGTCTCAAATTGGAATTTCTCGTGGAATACACCCTGTTCGAACATATCTTCAAAATGCAGCAGTTGAAATACTTGATTTACCGGCACATAAGGGGCATCCTGCAGTCCGAATTGTGCAATCTCGTCCAAAAATTCGGGAAAATCTAGCACTGGTGCATAGCGTCGCATGCTCTCTACATCAAAGAACTGCGCCCATGGTAGGCTGTGCTGTTGCAAATGATTGGATTTCCAGTGGTAGAGCCGATGCCACGGCGGCAGCACCAAACGCAAGTTTTGGAATGGTTTACGTTGCGAAAGCTGGCGCACGAATACTGCCAGGCGTATGTAGACATCGCGACGCAAATTGAATCCTTCCGGTGGATTCACATCGTAGAGCAGGTAAATAGCGTTACGCCGCTTTATGATCGGGTAAGGACAGTGTGGACCGATGGGTAAACCCTTGGTAAAGTTGAACACATGATGTTGTCTATCACAGGTATTCAAGTTGTAATCAATTATTTTGTAGGCGCCCGTGAACGTGAGCAAAGAGAGGCAGCTGGAGGCTAATAGAATACGCCACATTATGGGCTGATGGTTTTAGCCTTTTAATATAACAAATCGCAAAAAAGTTTTGGATACCAATGCATTTTTTTTTTTGGTTTACTATCCGGCACTTTTTTAAACAATGGACGAGTCGACAGCTGTTCGCAAGGTCGTTTGATAGTGTGGCCAGAAGTAGCGCTGAGTCGTGGTTGTAACTTGCTCTTTGTTCTGATTTCGTTATATGTAGAGAACGACCGAACTTCAGCTTCGGCCACAAAAGTTCGGTTTCGGTTCGGCTTCGGCAAAAAAAGCCGAACATTAAGTATTAAATTATTACTATATGTACACGTGCCATAACAATTTTTTTATGTTTTTTTACAAAAATACTTATATAATTTTATGTTATTTGCTGAAATTCATGTGATTGAAACTTAAGAATGTTTCTTTTTTGCTTTTTTATCAACAAGAATACTACATTTTTAAAAAGTAATTGCTTATTTATTATTTGGGCCCTTGAAAATGGTCGGTTCGGCTCCGGTTCGGCTTCGGCCGAAGTTCGGTTCGGTTCGGCCTTAAAAATCGAGGTTCGGTCGCTCTCTAGTTATATGATTAACAACAAAATTAAATAACTAAACTATTTCACTTAATTTTTAAATCTTTAAATATATACTTTTCGCGTTTTTAACTGCCGTACCTAAATTGGCGAGTCAAGCGCCACAGAACTGTCAAAAATCCTCATGCCCATACAATTTGTATGAAGCATCCCACAATAGCGCGGCGCTAACGCCGAGCAAATGAATTTTTCATTTTTGACAGGGCGTTACGCGTTGAAGTTGGGTGTGGAAGAAAACCCGAAAGAAGGAGAACAAAAAGTGAAAGAGGAATGGAGAATAAAAACGAGAGGAAATGAGAAAACGTCAAAACTAACGCCGCGTTTATTTGGGTATGGCGCGCGCTGGCACTCGTTGGCGTTAGAAAACGCAACGCTAGCGCTTCAATTTAGGGACGGCAGTAAGCCGTTTTAGCAGCAAATCGCCTTAACATCAAGTTTTTACCCGCTCCACTCTGCTGAACACATACCATTACTCGTAATCAGCTGTTTCACCCTCTTCTTATTTTGACAGCCGCTGCTTGCATACAAACCGGCCAACAGCGCGTGTTTATCGCTCGTTTTCTGTGTTTTGTAATATCGTCCGACTTTTCTGGCTTTTCCAAAGGTAAACTTGAATTAAAATGAGTGCGCGTCTATGGCAGACGACATGGAAATGGCAGCGACTCAGCAGCATTGCCCAGCGCGTCAACTATCAGCCGAATGCAGCGGTCTGCGGTTATGCAACTGCAGCAGTGAGGGAATCGCTTCAGCAAGCAGTGACGAACTGCTCGAGTGTAACACTTAGCAAATGGAACAACCTGCAAAAGACCGTACAAAGCGGCTATGCCACCAACGCTAAAGCAGCATCCGCAACAACAAAAACACCCGTACTTACTGTACTACTGGAGAAGTTGGTGGCCCTACATCAGACCAGGGGCCAACTAAACTTTGAGTTATGCGACAAAATTATCACACAGCTCGAGCGTAATTCAAATGTGTACAATCAACTTTTGATCAGCGAACAAGCACACTTTCTGCTACGTGCTTGCGGCACTCAGCTGCCGTCTCATCCAAGCGCTACACGTTTACAACTTTTTCAACGCCTTTGGTCCTATTTGGCACAGCATGCGCAGCTGAATGCGCTCCACTATATGACTTGGCTACATGTGTTGCAACACAACCGTGCGCCGCTCGCAGACTTCCGTTTGTTCTTGCAAGAGTTCAACAAGCTGAATACTTCTAACCAGCTTGCGCTTCCCGATGTCTACGCTGAACTTTTGCTCACAGCCTGCGGCACCGGCGACATGAAACAAGCGACAGAGCTGCTGGCAGAAATGCGCGAGCACGATTTCCCACTAACGGAGCGCCACTTTAACGCGCTGTTGCTGGGACACGCGCGCAACCGCGATCTCGCAGGCGGCCGTACGGTGCTCGACAACATGTCTGCCGCGGGTGTGCTACCCAGTGCAGAAACGCAGTCTTTGCTGGTGTGCGCTTATTTGGAAAATGAGGCACCTGCAAAAGCGATTGAGGTGTTGAACCAATTCCATGGCAAATTTGACGCCGTACAAGTGGTGCGAATGCTGCGCAGTTTCTTGTATGTGGATGCGCAGCCAGACGAGGAATTGATAAAGCAATTGGTAAGAGAATTGCCGAAAGATTTCGCTGCGGGCACGGAAGTGGCATTGCCATTGCGACACTTGTGCATTGAACTGCTGCACCAGAGGTAAGTATTTTTGTTTAAATATTTGCATGAATTAAAAATTATTTAATTTTTATTTGATTGCAGTCAGCTGCCTACAGTAAACCACATCATCTTTAGTCTGCCCACACCGCGCTTTAACGAAAATCAAAATATAGACACCTTTGGCGTTTTTCTGCTGCAAGAATTGTTTCGCGCAAAGTGCAGCACCACACAGATAATCGAAGTAGCCAAAATGCTACAAGACAGTGGCAAGAACACGCGCTCGCTGCACATCGCCACGGAGATAGCCTTGCGGCTCAATGCTGAAACGGCGCTGCCCTTTCTAGAGGCCCTAGCCCAGCAGGAACCATTACGCCCGCACTACTTTTGGCCACCGCTGCTGCATAACCACCGACAGTCGGGCGAGGCCGGTGTTTTCAGCACGCTAAAGCAAATGCAGGCCTTGAATGTGGCTTGTGATCGCGAAACAATTGCGCTCTACGTATTGCCACATTTGCCGCTGACACTGCAACGTCCCGAACAGGCAATAAAGGCACTAGACGACGTAGGCATCAAACCATCCTCAGTGCTCATTGAAATAATTACGTATCTGCTGCTGCGCCAGCGGCTTGATGCAGCGCACGATTTGCTCGAGTTGTATCCAACCAAAATGCCAGTGGAGCAGCTGGTTCCCACACTGGCCAATGCAACGATAAGCGTGCGTGCAACTAAACGCTATCAACAGTTTGTCAAGCTGCTGGCTGCGCTGGCGAAAAAGGTTGAAAACCGCAAAGTTGACTGGGTGGGCCAATTACTGCTGACCATGGTGCAGGGGCAAATGCGGCTGCGCAGCGATCTGAAAGCGGTCTATCGCTTCGTTGATGAAATGATCAGATTCGGTTTGGTGATATCGCCCGCAGCAGCTAATGCGTTGGTGACGGCGCTGGAGGAGCAAGTAAAAAATACTGCCGATGTGAGTGGCATTAAAGAAGCGCTGCGCAAAATTACCGACAACAATGTGGTGATGCCCCAAAGTTATGCGGTAGGCGCAAATGGCCCCAGCAGCTCGTTTGTAAAGCATCCGCGTGACATGACGTTGGAGGAGTTGGAACTTCATCTTGTCGAGTTGGAGGCGAAAGGCATGAATACGCGCGGCGTGCTGCGCAGACTACTGCAATTGTGTGTGCGCGACGGGCGCTTGGAGCGCGCGCTAGATATCAAAGCCAAGTGCGATGAGCTGCAGGTGCAAGTGAGCGCCGGCATGTTGGCTAGCACGCTGGAACTTTACATCAAGCTGAAGGATCTGCCCAATGCTGAGGAGAGCCTTAAGCGTCTACAGCAAGAATTTAGCGGTGCATAAATACTTTTTTTCGAATGCTTCACTTTTTTACATTGCTTTTAATTCCCCTCTTTGCAGACTTCACCGTAGACGAGCATAAGTTTATTGATTACGCGGCGCTGCTGGTGCACAAAAACCGCTTAGATGCGGCTAAAGAGCTGCTGCAAGAGCGCGCTAAAACGCAGCGCATCCAAGGCGGCGACTATGTTATCAAAAACGTTTGGAATTTCCTTACAAATGTCGCACAGCTTGCTGCGCAAATGCCCACGCTGGAGCCGGAACGCAATTTGACACGCGAGCACTTCCATTTCCTGCAAAAGCTGCGCTACTGTAACGCGCACAACAGCGTACTGGGTCCGATTGTGCGCGAGCGCTTGCTACGCGCCGACATCAAAGCCGCCGTGGCAGATTTTAAAAAACTCGCCGAGCAATACAAGCATACACCGCTACAATTTGAGCTGCTCTCGCTGTTGGTGCGGCTGAGTAACGGCCACGAGCCGGACGTCACACACTTTGGCGGCGTGAGCAGCGATGAAGCACAACAGCTGCTGAGTGAGGTGACGAATACCATCTCCAAAGTGCATGGCGCTCTGAATATGAACAGCGGCCTACTGCTGGCCTTCGCCGAATCGGGCACCGACAATCAACTGCGGCGGCTGCTAATCAACCCTGAATTCCGCATCAATGAAGAACTGCTGCTGAAAAATTGTGAGTACCTGGGTGAGGAGGGTGCTGTGAACACTTTGCTGCAGTTGGCGCGTGGGGCTCGTGGATTTGGGCGCATCATCGACGAGCAAAACATATACAATATGCTGCTGGAACGCTTCGCCAAAGCGAATAACCATCAGGCGGCATTGGATTTGTATGAACGACTGGAGGCCGACGACGAGCTGAAAATATCGCAGGAGTTTTTGCGCAATTTAGTGCAACTGCTGCGCGTCAATAACGTCGAAATACCCAGCAGAGTGGCGTTACGTGCGCAAATCATGTAGTAGGTGGCGGCGAAGTACAAGCATTTATTTAGGATTTTAGTGCAGTTGTATTATGAGTTCGGCCGAACGTTTAAATGTAAGCTAAGCACAGCCGAGAGAAAAGCGGAAAGACATTTCGAAGTACACGCATATGTGTGTAGTAAATAAAATGCAATCGATTTATTATTTGTATTACTTAAATTAATTTTATTTTCTAGCAATCAAATGCTAAAAATAAACAACAGCGCAAATACATATTTTCTTTGCTATGGTAAACTTTCGTGGACATACCCGTATGGATGGGTTCCATATGCAATATTTGCCAGTAATTTTGATGTGTGTATTTGTAATAAATAAAAAATAACATAAATTAAATGCATGTATGACTTTTAATAACAAGAAAGAGAGCGGCGAAATGCAAGTATAGAGCGCCAAAAAAATATCAGAAATAAAAAGAAAAAACTGAAGCGTAATTAGAGGTAAGCAGGGTAACAAGAAGTTGTAAAAAATGCAATTTTTTTTGTTTGAAATTCATGAATCCATTAGGTAACAGTATTTTATAACTTTACATTACCGTTACACCTACTATTTACATATATGTATGTATTTATATATGTAGAGAGTACTATACTAATTTAATTTATTTATATATGTATATAATTTTCAGCAAATTACACTCAGTTTTTATTAATTCATTTATTTTATTAGTTTTAAATTTTACGTTTTATTTACTTCGTGCTTTTTCGCATAATTTCCTCCACAATCAATGTTTATGGCTATGTATGTGTGCATGTATTCTGGTAATATCACTCAACGCACCCACCAAACGACATAATTTTCTGCATCTTTGCTCAAATTTTTTTAATTTTTGTATAGTGTATAGCCTAGCATCGTTAAGTGTGGAAAAGTTCACAGATACGTATAAGTCTATATATATGTATATAAATTTTTTAATTTCGCATTTCTTTAATGGCCAGAGCGAGTAAGTACATACAAACATAGGTAGATTTTATTTGATTATTGGAATTACAAAGTGAATATATTCATAGAAGATACATAGTTAATGGCGTTTGAAGAAAAATGCTTTGCTTTTTTTGCTCTAATTTTGGTTGGAAAATGTTTAATCACAGCGTATTTTATGTATGTACATATGTATGCATTTATGCAAATACATGCTATGTATCATGGCTATTATTAAATACTTAGTAGAAATTAATTTTTTTTGGTTATGTAAAAAATCTTAAAACTGAAAAAATTTAAATATGAAAACATTTCTAAATTTTCACTGCTTTTATCTTCAGTTCATGGCCACTATATTTTTTATTTCAATCGCCTCTGAATAAGTGGAATAATGTAGACTGGCATAACGTAAACGGGGCATCGTGGAAGTTTCTTTGAAATCAATTTCTTCAACAAATAGATCACCTCAACATTTTCTAAAAAGAAATACATGACTAAAATTCACAAAAATGTTTAAAATTCTATTTAAAACCTAAACTATTTAACAGAATTCATTTAATTTTAATTTATAAAAAAAGCTCAAAATAACAACTTTTCTAGGTAAAATTACTTTATTGAATTTATGAAAAAATGTTTTCAGTTAACTTTAATTTTTGAAAAATTGCAAAAGATATATGGGAGGCATTCCACACTATTTCAATTGGTGAAAAACTACTTTTGCTCGATTTTCGGATATATCGCAGAGGTCCTAAAGTGTTTGTAAACGCAAAAAAACAACAAATTTTTTTTTCCCAAAAGTTATACAACAACAACAATAGATATTAGGTGTCTCGCCGGTAAGCCATTGTTTATAACAGCATAACTCGATAAATATTGGTTGTATCAAAAAAATCAATTAGTACTTTTTTATTGACAAAGAGCCAGAGATTTATAAAAGATTTTTAATTTTTTTAAGTCCACTTTTCTATACGTTTGTTAATGAACAATTTAGAAAATTGCTAAAAAAACATGTTTGCAAGTTTTTAAAAATCTGCAAAAAATATATGTGATAGAGTGAATATCAAAGATTTAACTGACAAATTTTTAAAGGGTGTCTCGACATAGGGCCTGAGATATTAATTGTTCAGTAAAGCAGTGACTGATAAAAAAATTTTAAAAATAAAAATTTTAAATTCAAATTACATCAAAATACGTCAAGTGGGCCACTCAAAAACTTTTCCTTTCCGATAACCAAGATAGGTTCGTACTTTGGTAGAGGTCCAGGTAATATTTGTTTCCCTATACTTTATTTTCCAATAATCCTCTTTGCGAAAAATCGCGAATTTAAAATTAACATAATCATTTCTTTGATTGGCCATACCTCCTGAACGGGCAGAGGTAACTTAATCATTTTGGTTTAAATTAAGCGGAAAACTATATCGTTTAACGGTAACGGTTATGATCTTTACAATAAAAATCATAATTTAACCGTTAAAATTAGATTTCTATTTTTTCGATCAAATTTAATCGTTATTTTATGATTTTTATTTTTTCGATCAAAAAGTAATCGTTTGTTTTTTATTTTTTCGATTAAAATATAAACGTTATTTTTAATGTTTATTTTTTCGATAAAAAAATGGTTATTTTTGATTTTTATTTCTTCGATCATTATCTAAAGATTTAAAGCGGTGAAAAAAAAGCAATATCCGTTATAACGGTTAAAAATTATCGAAAAATTTAAAATCCAAAATAACGATTATTTTTTGATCGAAAAAATAAAAATCAAAAATAACTGTTATGTTTCGATCGAAAATATAAAAATCATAAAATAACGAATATTTTTTGATCGAAAAATAAGAATCATGATATTTAACGATTATCTTCGGTCCCTGCTTAAAACAAATTGTTAATTTCAACTCCTAAAATATTTTAGTTTCTAAAAAAATTCTTTTGGTAAAAAATAAACAAAAAATTAAAAAAAAAAACACAATCAGGCAGGTTCTGCAACTCAATTCCAGGTGGGTTTCAACCAAATTTAATTTCAATTCAAAGTGACTTTGATTTAAATTCACTTGGAAGTGAATTGCGAAACCTGCCTGAATAATTAAAAATTTTAACTAGTATGCGAAAAATTATTGAATGAGAAAAGTTGAGTCAACATTTTATTTGACTTAAAAACATTCTAGTTAAAAATTTTATGTAAAATTTTTTTGGTTTAGTTGAGATTACTAAACAATTAGTTCTCAATTAGTTAAACTGTTTTATGAAGAAATTATGAGTTTAAAGATTTTTTTGAAAACTAATAATAACTTTTTAAATATCAAATTCTAAGAGCCAGTTTTACGAAAGAAATTTAAGTGAAAATTAATTTTTTACTTGAATTTAATATGGAAAATGACAGAAAAAAATTATTTTTCACTTAAATTGCTTTCGTGAAACCGATAGTTAAAACACCTAATTTTTGTTAACAAAAAAGTTATATCTCTAAAATTTGGAAGTAGAAAAAATAATATGTGAACTGCATTTCAGCTTTTTAAATCAAACTTTTTTTCTTTTTTTTTAAAAAAAAAACAAAATTTTTTAAAAAAATATA
>JAPVRG010179710.1:0-10896 GCA_029783565.1 Rhagoletis cerasi | reverse complement strand
TGGCATCGTCGTAACATTTCTCGTTGAACCAGATGTTCTTTCGGACTCACTGACATCCAACTACTTCTTCGGCGACGGTACAATTGAGCGGCAGCTGTGGATCCACTACTTACATACATATGTATACCGGTTTGTTGAAAAGTGATCTCAGCAAGCAGATTTTAGAGTCGTGTGGCGAATATGCTGGCAGTCTGCTTTGATTGCAGCTTTTCGACGTTGAGCTTCTCTTGCATTGTACCGAGTCGATGTTTTATCCTCGGTTAGTATGTAAGTGCAAAATACGGGGAACGGATCTTACATCTATCACAATATGATCGATTTTGTTTCGCGTCTATCGATCTGGAGATAGCCAGGTAGCCTGATTAATTATTTAATGCTGCAATATAATACTAAAGACGAGCATATTTCGGACTCCGGCGGAGTCGATCAGCTTCAGTCCGTTGTCGGGCGTTTCGTCGTGGAGGCTGAATATCCATTCCTTGCCAACCCTGGGACTGAAATCGCCAAACCCAATTTTTATATAAAATCGCCAAACCCAATTTTTTATAAAAGTCGTCTTTGGACACCTAATGCTTCTCTTCCCTCAGAGCGTGGGGGGGCAAATGTTGAGGAGCCTCGGTTTGATGCGGATTGTGGTACTCTCAGAATAAACTGCCACAAAACTTCCAATGAAACAGTGGGATAAGTTACACAGACTATTTCCTTTATTCCAAAACAAGCAACCTTAAATAATCGTAATGAAATCATTATTTCCACCTTCAATTTTTGCCAAAGTTTCTAAAATTAAATGTATTGTGCACACTTCGATTCTTTTACGAAATTTCGGAAGAAAATCGCTAATGAAAATATTGCTGCGATGTGAAGATTTTTTTCAGAGTCTTTTCGGAATCTTCTTTAAGAAATCGCACAGAAATTTCTTTAGCAGTTCGCGTCAAGATCTCCTTTAAAGTGCCAGTTGGGTCTATGTAGTTTTTCCATTCGAATAGACACTTTTTGACGTTTCGAAATACATAACTATAGCCTTCACAGTAGTACCTGTCCTGGTTATGATGACGGTTAGCCCACAACACTACAACAAATATTTTGCTCTGTCGCCGCCAAAATCTGGTTTTTATTTGTACACAGCAGCATCTAAAATTTCATTGAATTTGTGAATTTTTCACACATCACGGCCAGCGCGGAGATACTTAGAAAATATTTACGGTGACAAAAGTCGCGAGAAATGTGCCTTGAAATCTGTGATTAACTGTATTTTTTTTTAATTCGGTAATTGACATTCTTCAGAATTCTTTGCTCTGCATTAGTCTACTGTTAGACTGCTGTATGTATTTGGGCATAGAACACGTCATGTGCCGGGTGAGATCGATGAATTGCGAAAAAAGTGTCATATCACTATAAGCTGCGTCGATATGTTTGAAGTTAAAGTGACAGTTATGTAGGAAAATATCAGCAGCAACCTGAGGCTACTAAGATGAATATTTGCTTCTACAAAAAATTTCATTAACAACAACAGCATTATGGTTTGCATGAGTGCGAAAAATACCAAACCAACAGCATGACAAAAAACAACAAAGAGACAGACGGAAAAAAGATGGCATAGCGGCATTGATTAAAAATTGCGCTGAAAAATTATTAACATCGATGTGTAAATGAAGCAGGAAAAGAAATATGCAATAAAACCTGCGATAGTTTGAAAAATTAAAATGTGTTAGCTGCAAATTTTGATGGAGAGTATTGAAGTGAGTGAGTAGAAAAAAAATAGCACAACATAATACATATGGGCATTTCCATAATATCTAACGTGACCATCGTACACATTCAAGCTGAAAAAAACCATAATCTAAAACGTTTTTTTTTTATTTTGACAATCGGATTAACTTATAGCTCTCAAGTAGCCCTATAATTGGTGCTAATGTTGATTTTGGTCAACGTTTCCTTTTCAAGATAAGTGCAAAAAACCAAGGCATTCGGACTGGGGCAATATTTCAACTGGACTAATTTCAGAATGTTGTGCATTGATGTCTCTAAAAACTGGTTTTGATTTGACCCAAAAATAATTTATACTTTTTTTTTAAATTTAATTTTAATAACTGTCGCATGGGACATTTCGCACGCGACATTTTTTCCATCATTATATTTTTGTTAATATTGGTTTTAAACGAATTTTTAACGCAAAAAAAAATGATTTTTATGTAGAATATACTTTTAATTTTGAATTCAGCGCCACCTAGCGGGTCAATTTTTGGAAATCTATGACTTACGATGTTTCAACTACACATGCCAAAATTGAGCCAAATCGGGCCATAAATACGGGTTTTCAAAATATCTTGCCACTGGCGCCACCTAGCAAGACCATTTTTCGCAAAAATTTTTCTGCTTACATAACCAGTATATATAACAAAAAGCAGTCAAATTAGCCCATAAATACGTTAGATATATGACTTTTGTTTTTTTCTTCGCGGTGGACATTCTGGTGGAAACGCCCATATGTAGATTTTATAACCTTTTTTTGTACCCTAATAATAAAAAAAATATACTTAATTGCTCCAAAAGCGATAATTTTTATTATTCCCATAATCAGACCGTCACTTAGTTAATAACAATGTCCTCTTTGACAACCAGTGGATAAAAACTACAGATTTTTATAAGATCAGCGATTTCTCTTAAACTTACTGAAACTTAGACCACTGCTGTGTGAACACGGCCGAACGTCTTTGGAGCACGAACCTCATATTCTTTGAAAACAATTCAAGAATATTGAAGATGCATACCTCAAGATCTTCGATAGCGTAGCGTCAATCCGTGCGGAGTATGTGGATTATATTGATATCACGCCGTATGCGGAATGTCCAAATACAACGCGCATGACTTGAGAAAGCATTTCCATGTCACTTCAGAGAATTTGTACAGAGGAGCTGAGGAAAAGATTATAAAGTCCTCAAAACGCAGATAAACTAATATAGTCATTTGCAGTCCATTGCATTCTGCTGGCAACACATGAAAAGTCTTCGAAGGAAGGACCAAGTGCAGAAGGACCTGTCTGCACTTGAGATGAACAGCTGGCGCAAATCCGCAAAGGAGAGCGGCAATTGGCGAAGCTTTTTGGTCTCGATCCAAACAAGCAATTTCTAAGCAAAAAAACCGAATTCTTTATCATATAAAAATTTAGGATTTCCCTTAATTTCTTCATAATATACATACCAAAAATATTTCGACGAATTGATAACCTCCTCCTTTTTTGAAGTCGGCTAAAAAACAAATATGAGCCTCAAGAAAATTAAAAAATTTTCTGAAATCTTGGGAGTAAAAAAATCTCAGCCACATTTTTTTAATTACCGTCATTTATATTAACACAATAATTTAGCTTAAAATATGTGTTGTACACACACTTGCTGTAGTGCGAATAAAAGCTGTCAAATGTGATTTACAAAACACATAAGTCAATCTAAGTAATAAAAATAAGTATTCAGTCATGTGCAAGAACAAACACTTTTACGACGTACATACATACATGCAACCATGTATGTATTTACGTGCACAAATTATAAATGCTAACGAAAAACGACGGCTTAACACAAAAACCGCGATAACAGAAATAATAAAAAAAAATCACACAAAAATATGTAATTAAATTAAGCCATAAAAAATAAGCGAGTACTTGAACTTCAAATGCAGATAAATAATATTGAGGCAAAATATGCACATACATATGTATGTACATATATATAGAAAGAAAAACACACTTGAACTACAGAAAACGGCAAGTCAAGTGCAAGTGTAATACTTATTCGTATAACAAAAGCAGCAAAGTTTAAAAATAAACAGAAAACAATAAATTGAAGTTTTAGAAGTGGTTAAGATAGACTATGTAATATTTTTTTTTTAATTTAACAAGAATACACTTCACACAGAATGCCATAAAAATAAGTAATTGAGTACATACTTTTTTACTATGCCCACGTTGTTTCAGAGCGAGAGGTCAGAGTTATTTGATTTTAATGAAATATTCACATTCATACATACATACATATACATATAGCTACATATGTATCAATTATATACACATCTGCCGTTGATAAATAGTAAGTATGTATGTATAGATATATTTTTATGTACTATACATATGCACATATTAGTGCCCACTAATTTGATTGGAACTATTTAATTTGATTTGAATGCCAATTGGCGTTGGGTCCCAGCTACGATTTTTACATTTTTCTACTTGTTCCCAACAAATACAAAGGTGACTAATAAGAAGGCAATTAGTTTGAAACGAAACGTAATCTACATACACAGTACATATAGCTTGTTTGCTGAAAGAACGTTCTAACTCAAGAAACCAAAATCTTAACCTAACATCGTTCCTGCCCTGCTTTACTAATGTTAAGGTTTTAAACAGTTTAAGTTAAGTTGGTTACATAAAAACAGCGGCACAATTTCGAGTTATATTTTTTTTTATCAAAAATAAAACTAATTTTTCGAGTGGTTTTTCTCTCTGAAATAATGATTATCTTGTAAGTTTAATCTTTTTGATCAGTAATGTCATTATTTTTTGAGTTTTATTTATTTTCATCAAAAATAACGAAAACTTTTTAAGTTTTATTTTTTTGATCGAAAATAAAATTCATTTCTTGAGCGCTATTTAATCTCTTAGAAATAAAAATTAATCTTTGAGTCTAATTTTTTTTTAGTAGTAAATATTAATATTAAATTACAACAATCAATTTCAGTTGATAAATTTTTTGTAATTTTTGAGTGCATATGTTAACGAGTGCATAGCCAGAAACATCTACCACTAAACACTTATTACAAAAGCAATGTGAGGTTTTGAGTTTTTCGATTTGCCGAAAAAATAAAACTCAAATATTAGTTTTTATTTCTGAGCGATTAAATAACGCTCAAGAAATGAGTTTTATATTCGATCAAAAAAAATAAAACTAAAACTAAAACTCATAAAACAATCATTATTTCAGCGCGAAAAAATAACACTCAAAAATAAGATTTATTTTTGATCAAAAAAATATAAATCGGCATATACAGCCGGGCTTCCATTTTCCATTACTTTTTCGTTTTGCATTTTCGTAAAAATCGTACGTTTTTATTTTTGGGTGCAACGTTTTGTTATCGATAAGTTTCACTCTTCACTTTGTTTCTGGTATTACATTCCGATTATTTGGCATAGATAATCGATTTATCGACTGAATCAAATCGCAAACAGTTGTTTCGGTAATATTACTGCAGAAAAATTTGAGGTGTGGTCCGTAAATATTTAATTAAAAAACAAATTAAACCGAATTTTTATTTTTAAGTACGGGAAATATATCTTGAGATTTAATTCTAATAAATAAAAACTGTCCAAGCTTTTATAGATCGGTTGTTTAAGCGTGCGACGTCATTTACTTCTCATTCCACTAAGTCTTAAGTTTCCGATTTGAAACCGCGAAAATTTTTTGATGTACGATTGTGAGAGAGCGCAATTATGCGGGTTGAAAAGTAAAACGCAAAATTTTTGCGATTTCGGAAAAGGGAGCCTAGCTGATAATTTTTATCTCTGAGCGATACAATAAAACCCAGAAATGTATTATTATTATTATTATTGATCCCAAATTTAAAATCTTGAAATAATGATTAAATATAAATTTTTTGATAGAACTCATAATGATTACGGTGACTGATTTTTTTCTTAGAGTTTTATGTAGAATCCGAAACTGCTAGAGAGAATGTCGAAAATCAATTTATCCACCCTAATGTACATACAAGCACGCCAAAGTGTATATGTATATTTTTGGATATGAAAAGAGCCCAATGAAAGCGAGATTCTGTAGCTAATAACTTTTAAAAATATGCAAACGTTAATCCAAAAACAAAAATTGCAAGCATAACGTATGTTTCAACTTTGGAGCTGGTGCTCCTCTGTTGACATCACGGCCACCTGTTTACAAACGTAACATGCTCATATTTATGTACATTAGGGTGGTCCAAACTAGGGTGGTCTAAAAAGGGTAAAGAAGACTTCAGAATAATGCCAAATTGTTTAATTAAACGTTTTTTAAATTTAATTATTTTTTAAGTGTCTCCAAAAAATCCCAAAAAAATCACAAATACAAAAATAAGCGTTAAAAAGAATTTCTTACTATATTTTCCACATTCAAAAAAGTTGAAATAAAAATTGGGCATTATTCTCTGAAGTCTTTTGAAGAGAAGTAAGGTTTTCAGATTGAAAAATTTGGATTTTCATGGATTCTATGCCATTTCTACGTACAAAATATATGGGAAACTTTGAACGCTTTGAGCGACCTCTAAATATATTTTTATTTTAAAATAAAAAACAGGGGTATAACTTTTTTCGGTATAGAACTATCTTAGGGGGTGAGAGCAATAAATTTCTTACATTACTTTTCTCCCATACTTTTTTTGGACCACCCTAATGTATATAAGTATGTACGCAAGCGGACACCCATTTATTCATTTGGGCATATCTACATATGAATGCAGTACATATGGACATACACACGTATGCGTATGCATATGCATGCATGTAGGTATGTCTCCAATACCACCGGTCATCCGGTACATCAAAAAACGTATTATCGAACTTTCTTCGAACAAAAGCACGAAAAATGAAATAGTGATTTTTTCTTTTGTTGCTGTTTATTATCACTGGTTTGTTGTTTTCACTTTTTGCTATTTTGATTTCTGTATATTGTTCTTGTTGTTGTCGGAACAAGTTTTTGTGTTTGTATGTTAATTAAAACGAAAAAATAATTTGTATGGATAAATATCCGATTTGACATTCCGACACCGACTTTCCGATTCTCTGAACCTAATTTGCATAATAAATTCAACTTTTTCAATTTTTATAACGACTTAGTGATAGTGAACGGTCGTGTGGATGGGTTGGTTCCAAATTTTATACTCAAGCAAATGCATATATTTGTACATATGTATGTGTGTATGTAGGTTTATAAATGCAAAAGTGGCGTTGTATATGGCGCTAGCGTTGGCGTACTAGCGGCAATAGGTAAAAGAAATTTTGCTGCTATTCAAAAGCGGCTGTAATTTTAATATTTTCTTCAAAATATTTATTTGCCATAAATAGTTTTTGTACCTACATATGTATAAGTAACTTTGTTGCAGATGCTTTTTTTGTATTTAGTATTTATCACTTCATATGTATGTACTATTATTTTTTTTGGTCATTTCACTATTATACGCGTACGCGCAGAACACAATCAGAGAGAAGAAATATCTAAGAAATATTTTATCGCACAAGTAAAACTACCTGCTTATGTTGCGTTACAGCTTTATGTAGTACGGGTGTTTGTTTGTTTGTATCCGTGAATGTTTGTTATTTTACTCGTTATATATGTTTATATGTATGTATGTATATATTTGTATGTATGCGAATGCGCAGCCGCGTTCGTACCGTTTTGACCGACCACTTCAACGTTAAAAGCAGCCAGGCAGCCGCACACGCGCCAAAGTCAGCCAACCAGCTAGTATTTGTAAGTAAGTCGGGCCAGGGCAAGCAAAAAGCCCCCACAAGTCAACCAGTCAGCCAGCAATCCCAAACAACTCGCCTCACCGGGCCACTACCGCTCACTTCCACCAGCGAGAGCCGGCTCCAGCGACATTGCATTGCATGAAGCACCCACAAAAAATGCTGCTGTGAAAAAGCGTAGATACGAAAACATTTACAAAAACAAGTCGTGAAGGAAAGCTTAAAAGCGGCGCTTTGCACACATGTTCACAATTGAGCTTTTTTTGCGTTAAATGTCTGTAGGAAATTTGCTTTCTTGTGTTAAGTAGTACTTTCATGTTATATGTATATACGAATGCATGTATGTATGGACAAATATGCGTTTATTTTAATTTACGTGTCACCTAACCCTAGCAAGCATCAGCATGGCTTCTACAAAGCGCACAGCACCACCGCCGCAATTAATGCCATAAACACCCAGATAACTCGTGACCTTAACCGAAATCGCCGTTGTGAGAGAACAGTCCTAGTAACCTTGGATATGTCGTTTCTGTGATTCGTCTGAGGAAACCCCATTACACCTGCTTTGCGAATGTGAGGCGGTGGCAAGAAGGCGTGTGAGGTACCTAGGCCAACTTTGGCCAAGTATTGAATCGATACAATCAATGACCCCTGGAGACCTCCTCAAATTTCTGGGATCCCTTGGGTTGGATGAGGTACTTTAAATAGCTGAGGGCACAATAGACCATCTGGTCGCAGTGCGCTTCCTCATTACCATTATATATCTATCTCACCTTGGATATATCAAAGGCATTTGACACTATCTCTTATTCCACGCTACTAGAAGGCATCGAGGCCTCTTCTCTCCCACAAGCACTCAAACACTGGTCAGCGAGTTATCTGAGTGAATGGTCGGCTGTCGTCAGTAACTTTTTGCGATCAAACATCCAAACCAAGTAGGACGAAGCAAGTAGTCCCAAAGAGTGGTGTCCTCCAGCAACCGAAGGGAGTTTCCCTGTTCTCATATGCTGACGATTGCTCGATATTAGCGTCCGGCAATGAAATTGATGATCTGTGTTCGAAGGTAAACGGCCATCTCTCCGAAAATTCCCGCGTCTTCACTGCACGGAGCCTAACCAACGACGACCCTCTTTACCTCAATTAGGGATCCAAGTTGGTGGCACACCAATTCCAACGGTGAGTAACCCGAACATTTTGAGGGTTACCTTTGATACCTTCCTCTACTTCTATGGGCACACAACAGAAATTGTCTTCAAGTCGGCTGCCGGCAGGACTTGGAGAATAGACAAAAGGATATTTTATTCAATATACGAGGCAATAGGACGGCCGGTTCTAAATTATGCTGCGCCTATTTGTTCACCGGGGACTTGTTGGACGCGGTGGACGAAGCTTCAGACTTGCCAGAACGCCTAAACACCACCTACATAGTGAGGCATCTATGCACCGCATGGATCATCTAAACAGACACTTGCTAGAGGCAGAGCCTCATCCAAGGCACGTCATGAAACAACTTCTCGAATACAAGGAGGCGATTTGAATGCATTCACAACAACCATTGGACCCGACGGTGTACCGACAAGCTATTAAAGGCATCCGCAGAGAGATCGTTACTACCTTCAGTCCTATCACGACCAATAGCATACAAAGATCTTCAGCAGCCGCGTAAGATCGGCGTCACTCTGGCCCAGTTAAGGTCTGGATATTGCAGTCGTCTGCACAGGTACTTATCCATACTCAATCCCAACATACCACCTCTTCACCTGCCCACCTAAATCCTCTCAGCTGACACCCCTCTCCCTTTGGACCGACCCCGTCGAAACAGCACTTTTCATGGGCCTACAACAACAGCTACGAAGAACGTTCTTTAGGACCAATTTCAGATAAACAGTTAAATAGATAATACATAAATTATGAATTCGTTTTTAAAATCACAGCTGCATTTCCCTATTTGATGTGAAAATTCATAAAATTGTGACATAAAGATAGATAAAAATCGCAGTATTTGAATAATTTTATAAAATAAGATAGCAATTATTTTTTTATTAAGAAATTTCTTTGGAAAATAACAATTTAATCAGCTGTTCATAAGACTTGTAACTTCTTGTTAGTTTTGCGTTTTCGTGCTTTCTGAGAGCAAATGTTGTCTTTCTCTCTGAAATTTAGGTTGCTGGCATGAAAACACAACTAATTTTGTCCTAACCATTTTATTTGCTTTTATTTTGGCTTCAGTCCCAGCAAGAACACTATCTGGTAAATTACATGTGATTTAACTGAGCGCTCTACCAGAGATTTCTATAATACGGTGTTTGCAATAGGCGATTTTCCAGGCAAATTTTTGAGTCCGTTCAACTTTTATTCCGTGCAACCCTGTGGGGGTTTGTTCCCTTACGCGCAGATTTGCATTTACATGAATTAGTTCGAAAAGTAAAGTAACAGACCATTCTATACACAAAACTATTTTGTCTGAAAGTGAAATTTGGGCAATAATACTTTATTTAATTACTGTAGCGTTCACTATTTATATACGAATTGCTAAAATTTCGCGATTAAAATCCATTTGGTTCAACCAAAATCGCCTCATGTAAACAGTGTAGGCAACTTTTTGGCTTTCTGCCCTTTCACACAGTTCAAGAGTTGAATTCAATTCTGCTCGGATATGGAAGAGAGGGGGTGAGAAGAAAAGGGACGAGTACACATGCGTCGGTACCGTCAACTCGTTTCAATTTTCTGTCTTCCTTTTGCCATTTTCGTTATTTCCCATTTAAAAAGCCAAAGGCTTGAATTCAACAGAATTGAAGCGTGTGAAAGCAAATAGAAAACACAAAAGAGAATGAACAAGAATTGCTTTCAACCAAAGAACGTAAATCTATAAGAAGGGACAACACGCTGAAGTGTAGCGAGTCAGCATAGAACGGCCATTTCCAAGATTTCACCAAAGAACGTAAATCTATAAGAAGGGACAACTCGTAACTGCCCTTTCACACAGTTTAAGAGTTGAATTCAATTTTGCTCGGTTATGGAAGAGAGGGGGTGAGAAGAAAAGGGTCGAGTACACATGCGTCGGTACCGTCAACTCGTTTCAATTTTCTGTCTTCCTTTTGCCATTTTCGTTATTTCCCATTTAAAAAGCCAAAGACTTGAATTCAACAGAATTGAAGCGTGTGAAAGCAAATAGAAAACACAAAAGAGAATGAACAAGAATTGCTTTCAACTAGTTGAATCATGTAAAACGGGTGTAACTTTGAAAATGGTCCACGAAATCTGAGACCGTAAGAGTAAGTCGGGTCCAAGGCGAATTTATACAAGGTGGTGTTACTGGCGAATTTGGATTTTCGCCGCGGTACTTCTGAATGTCAAAATAATGTGTTTGTTGTAAACAAGGCGAAATCATATTA